>BSBK01005078.1:0-185000 GCA_027943335.1 Chamaecyparis obtusa
AATATAACTTAATTTATAAGAAATTAAAATTATCAAACTTATAATTAAATGTTATATTTGTATAAATTACACCCCCCTCTCTTTGTATAAATTAACCCCCCCTCTCTCTCTCACACACACTATATAAATCATATCTTGCATAGGGTGCATGCCCTATAGGGCGTACGCCCTATGTAAATTTATGATTTTCATAGCACGTGCGCCCTATGAAAATCATAAATTTGCATAGGGCACAGGCCCTATAGGGCATGCACACTTTAGGGCTTGCGTGCTTTGTAAAGAATTTGTATTTACCAACCCTAAGGCTTTGATTTTCCTTGGAGATCCAACCCAAAGGCTTGGATGATTGAAATAGACCTGAAATGTGTTTTCCAGTATACATACAAAAATATGACATCTTTTTTTGTGTGCTGCTCGTCAGCTTTACTAATGGCTGAAGAACGTAAACATTAGATGATGTGATATTGTAGATCTCTCTGTTAGCTATCTAAGCATATAATTTATTTTGAATTTTGATTATGTTAAGTTTTTCAACTCTAATTTCTTTTGTGTGTATGTCCATTTTTTGTAAAAAACCAACATGCAGTATTTTGGGCATAGATTTCGTCTCGTTCATCAAATTTTGCAATAAGTTACATTTTTAGAAACTAGACTCCATTCTACACACTTTAAAAAAAAAAGAAAATTTAATTTTTGATTAGTTTTAAATGATTTCTAGGGGGAGCACACAGAAATTTCATGTTTTCGAGATGTGTGCACTTCATAAATTCATAAAAAATTATACGTTCATCAAAAAATTACCAAACAAATCCAAGATAAACTATGTGGTGTTAGCTAACTTCTCACTGGAGTGATTAAAAAAATTCAAAAAAAAAAGTTAACATTTTAGGGGAAGCACACCAGACGCTATGTTATGTTTTTGGACAAAAAATAGGACCACTTTTTGTGCTCCCCCCTTTTTGAGGGCCTTAATCTGCACCATTTTCAAAATACATTAGTAGTTTAGGAACTAGATTCAGAGTATTACAAATCTTGTTTTTGTCGCATCTTAAAATTTTGAGTCTAACTATCTTCAATTTCTTGTTGAAGTTTAGAGTTTACTGATTTCAGGAAAAAAGTGGCATCTTATACCCCCTTTTTGGTCCCCTATCTTTGTGCACTTACCCATATCTTCACTACTAAAGACAAGATGCTCAATGACCTAAACCTCATTCAAGAAGAAATTCAAAAAAGAGGGATATGATGAGATAAGATTGAATAAGGAGAAATCTATTCTATCAGAATACCATAATATCATAGGGCAGGAGGAAAATTTTGGAAGAAAAGATCGAGGTCCATTTGGCTTAAGGAAGGAGTCCAAAACACCCATTTCTTCCATCTCTCCACTATGAGACATAGAGTGGCTAATAGGATCAGTAGAATAAAGAAGGGAGATGAAGTCTTGTAGGAGGAAAAGGACATCACGGATGAAGAAATTGCATTTTTTCTTCTCTCCTCTCTAAAGACCAAGATCTATCCAAGCAGGATCAGGATATCCTCCTCAACAACATCCCAAAAATTATTACTGAAGGCCAAAATAAATCCTTCTACTTTGTCCCATATATGACCAAGGTCAAGAGAGCCCTGGACTCTCTCCTTGGAGACAAATCCCTTGGTCATGATGGCTTCCCTATGTTCTTTTTTTATCATTTATGGGATGTGGCGAAAGAGATGTAGTTCAAGCGGTGCATGAATTATTTGGCTCAAAAAATCTCCTCAAAGAACTCGATGCTACTTTCCTAGTGCTTATCCCTAAGTCCTCTGGAGAGGATTCGATGGAGCTTTTCAGACCCATCATCCTATGCAATTCTTTCCTTAAAATCATCTCCAAGCTAATCACTTCAAGGATTCTCAAAGTCCTCCACTCCTTGATCTTGCAACAACAATCAGGTTTTTTTGCTCAGTAGACAAATCTTGGATTCTATAATGATGGTGCATGAAGTGATCCACTCCTTAGAAGCAGGTAATCAAGAAGGTTTTCTTCTCAATCTTGACCTCTCAAAGGCTTATGACTGGGTTGACTTGCAGTTCCTTCTCAGAGTTCTTGAAGCCTTTGGCTTTAACTCTCAAACCTACAAGATCCTGTAGCAAATAATTTCTACACCCTCATTGGCGATCTTGATCAATGGTTCCCTATCAGCCTTTTCCAAACCCACCAGGGGTCTGAGGCAAGGGGATCCCCTATCCCCAATTCTATTTATCATCCTTGCTAAAGGCCTTGGTAGACTCATCTCTACTTCTAGGAGGGAGGGGGCTCTAAAAGGCATTAATCCTTCCTCTGAGAGCAATGTCTTCTCTCACTAGGAGTTTGTGGACGATACCATTCTTGGAGGGAAGGCCTCAGTGGGAGAAGCTAAAATGGTGAAGGACCTTCTCAACTCTTACACCAGAGTGACTGGTCAATCCATTAATAGGAACAAAAGCTCCATCTCCTTCATGAACACCCCTGAGGGGAGACAGAGGAAAATCACTAACATCTTGGGTTGTAGTATCAATTCATAACCGTCTTATTATTTGGGCCTTCCCTTAGGCGTTAAACCTCTGAAAGCCTTCTGGAATAAAAAATAGATAGATTCAATAGGAATCTTGCAGGTTAGAAAGGCGTCTCCCTCAGTCAGGTAGGAAAGCTTCAATTGGTCAAGTCCACTCTGTAAAACCGCCCTACTTATTCTCTAAGTCTATTTCCAATGCCTGTGAAAGTTGGGGAGGTGATGGAAAGTATTCAGAGAAGATTCCTTTGGTGTGGCATCGATGACCACAAGTGAATCCCTCTCATAGCCTAGGACAAATTCTACCATCCAAAAATTGTTGGAGGCCTAGGAATAAGGAGAATTAGACCATTCAATAAAGTTCTTCAATCCAAATAGATATGGAGAATCTTTAATAGCAAAGGGGAATGGCGTGATACTATTGAAGAAAAATACCTCACTAACAACTCAATAAATCTCTTCTTTGAAGAAACTGACACTTTGAAAGGATCAGTCATATGGAATGGTCTCCTCAATGCTAATGATTTGGCTAAATCCAAGGCAAAATTGAAGATAGGGAATGGCCAATCAATAAACTTCTAGAATGATAACTGGCTTTAGATGGGTTTCCTGAGAGATTGTGAGCCTCTCAATACCTAGAGGGAAGTTTTCACCCAAACCTTTGGCTCCCAAGCTAGCAAGTACAAATTGGATGACAACTGGGTTGACCTCTCCCAGGTTTCCCAAGATGTGGCTCCCCTGATGATAGCCCTCAATGTAGTCTCTCTCTCCTCTAATCAGGATGAGCTCATTTGGGAAGATTCTCTAGATTGTAACTTTATTTTGGCCTTTGCCTATTCCTCCCAGCTACCTCAAACTCAAGAAGCTAAACCTATTTGGGCTAAAGCTTGGGTTACTACCCTTACTCCCAAAATCAATGTCTTCTTCTAGGTCCTACTTCAAAACCGCATCCTCATAGTTGATAATATCATCAAGAGAGGTTTCCAAATCCCCAATAGATGCATTATCTATAGATGCCAAGTGGATTTAGTGGATCACCTGTTTATCCATTTCTATTTTGTAAGTAACATTTGGAAACTTATCCTCTCTGCCCTAGACCTTTCTTGGTGTTTTCCCCTATCTTTCCAAGATCTCTTTTCTCAATGGGCCTTCACCTTATTTAACTCATATTTCTTCCTTTTTTGCACCTGGATCCTCCCTCACTTCTACTAGGGAGTCTGGAAAGAACACAACAACCAAATTTTTTATGACTGCTCCTCTCCTAAAATTATCTTTGATAAGATCCACTTTTCTGTTAAGGAAAACTTTTATTACTGTCGTGGCTCTAATCATTTTGTAGGAAAGGTCTAGGATGTGATTCAGGACAAAAGATAGAATTTCACCTGGAGTTGTCCCCCGCCAGGTTGGTCTGAATCCAACTTTGATGGAGCCACTAAAGGGAACCCTGGCTAGGTGGGAAGTGGATGAATTATCTAAAAATGCTTTGGCTTTGGCCTAGCCGCTGTCATCTCTCCTCTCGGTCCTCAAACTAACCAATTTTTTGAAGTGAGTGTGGCCATCCAAGTCACCATACTTTCCCATGACATTGGGGTCAAAAAGTTCTATCTTGAAGGTGACTCCATGAACATCATCAAATGTTTAAATCTCAACCACAAACCATCCTGGTCTATATCCAACATGATTGAAGAAACACAAACTATCCTTAACTCCTTTGAATAAGTTCACATTTCCCACGTGTACAGGGAAGCCAATAGTGTACCTGGCTAGTTTTCCAACCTGGCAATTCAAAAAGAGGCTATGATGAGGTGGTATCATGGAGGAGATTTCCCTCATGAAGTAAATGATTTTCTAGATAGGGATAGATTCCAAGGTACCGAGGGAATCATAAAAGATAATAATGAAAGTTAAAGGGGATTTTTGGAAGTTTCATTCCATTACTGACAAGTACTGGAGGGCCAGAAAGGCTATTCACTTCGTGTCCCTTCCACACACTTTTTGGATATTCGTTCCCAAGAATTGTATACTAGCTCAAAGGAATAAAAAAGAAAGTTAAGAATGACTATTGCCAGAAAGATTGATATCAACAGCTCTCAACCACAACAAAGAAATGCCCAAATCTAAGCTAGAAGAATGGTTGGGGGAAGACACAGAAGGGATCCTGAGAATGATAGTGTGAAGTGGAAGAGATGTACTAAGGTTTGGAACACTCTGCAGAAAGGGGAAATCACCACCTTCATTGAAAGGCTTCATGGAAGCAAGAAGGTGATCACCAATATATTTGTGAAAAGATGGAGCAAAGGTATCATGGAGATTGAGGGAAAGACCTTCACTATGAGTAAGGAGGTCATTTCAAATGTTACTGGCATCCTCATAGTTGGAAAAAAAGATTATAGGGACCGCAAAATCTCCAATAATGGCCTCAATGACTTCATGAGAGACAAGGCAGAGAACCTACTACCAGCCTGAGGGAATGAAAATGCTATGTAAATTTGTTCTAAAGGCCCTTATCTCTTATGTCACTCTAGACACTAGGTTTGACAAAATCAGGACCTACCACTTTGTGCTACCGAACTACTTTAGCCACCGTATGAAGGTATCCATCCCTTTCTACCTTTATTCTTCAATAAACAAAATTATCATTGGTTTTAGGGAGAAGAACATATCTAACCCTGCCTTGCATGAGGGCCTATTATTGTTAATTTATGATTTATTTAAAGACCAAATGATGGGAAAGGAGATTACGGAGAAAAATGGTAATAGTGATGCTTCTAGGTCAGACTACATCCCCTTGGAAGGAAACAACGAGGGAAAGAACTCTAAGGATATTGAGGAATAAGAGATCATTAAACCAAAATAGGGGTCCTCCTTGAAAAAGGGACCTTTGAGCTCGGCCAAAAAAGATAAACCCTCCAAAAAGTAGGCTAGAAAGGAGATACCCTCAAATGAGGAATATAATAACAATGAAGAAGATGTGAATACAGATGAAGAGGAGGGTAACTCTAAAGGAGAGGCTAGTAAAAAGACTAAACAAGCCAAAGGGGAAAATCTCAATACCAAAGGGGAAAGTGCAGGTTGTCTCTTTGTTGACCTCACCATCAGTGATGACAATTCTCCCCCTCTTCCTTCAGGAGCCAAAGATAATGCTTAGGACCCCAACACTAAAGAGCTCAACGATGACTAGGGTAACCCCTTTACCCATTTCCCTAATATGCAAGAGATCTCTGAAGATAAGAACCAGTCTGGGGAGTATCAAAGTCAAGACTCTGGAAAATGAAAAAAAGTGTGGAGGAACTTCAATATGGACACAGTACAGATGGGGATCATCAAGAAAGCTGTGAACCCCAAAATCAACAAGGACATCGATGGAAAAATTCAGAAGGAGGACTTGATTGACCCCGCTCTGGTCATCCTCAGTGATAAGGCCAGGGAAATGGAGATGAATCTCCTAAACAATGCTAATAATAGCATGCTAGACCACTTCATGTCCTTCAAATGGCTCTTCCATGAAATTGAAGATCTCAAGGACAAAATCTAGAGCATGGAAGAAAAGGATCACAAAGCCACAGAGTACAAGCGGAGCCTAAATTCTAGGATAGATCATATGGAAGGTAAAATGAAATGCTTAGAGGAAACTCTTAAAGGCATAGCAGAATAAAACTTCAATATTCTCAAAGCCTCCAATGAGTATATCAAGCTACTCATAGACAAAATGGAAGAGAAGATCAACAGCAAGGAAGAGCAGAGGGCTACTGAGGATAATAAAGAGAAACCCAATGAAGGTCCGGGTAAGAGAACCAGAGCCAGATCAAAGAAAACCTTGGCTGAAGATGGTTCCCATGACATCCAGAAGATCATAGAGGAAGCTAAGAAGATGGAGCTTCTCAAAATTAATGTTTTCATTATGCTTAGGAACCTCACCTGACCTTGTTCCCTAGTGCTTGTTTTTTGTCCCTTTTTTTTGCTCTATTTTAACAACTCCTTAATAGTGGTTGCTTGATTCTCAACCTGCCTATGGCCTATTTCTCCGGATGTTTTGCTTTTGTTTTTTTATGTACTCTTTGTTTAATTTCTTTAAAATGATGTGGGTTTGAGGAACCCTATAAAACCTATTTAATTTAATAAAAAATGATTATCAATTGAAAAAATAAAACCAATGTTAGTAGAAAAAATGAATTTTTTTCTTTCTTAACAAATTTGAAGAGTGTCCTTCACATTCTATGAAAATAATATATGCACAATTTTCTTAAATCTTTATGGAAATGATAATGAATACATTAACATAGGAACCTCCAAAGTAGAACTAAATCACCATCTTTTCAGATCAAATATTAATATTGCATCATTTTGGCATAAGAACTTGTGATTGTAATATGAGAAAGAAATAAGATGATACCTCAGTAGTAACATAAGAAAATGATCTTTTCAAGATAGTTGATTATGCAATTCATTTTCTCACTATATTAGCCAATTATGCAAATTTGTTAATATCACTAGTTCCTTCACTATATTCAAATTCATTTTTTTATGCAAGGATATCATTGAACACATTTTCTTCCCTCTATGTATGTGCTAAATGATACTTTTCAACTGAATCAAGTAAAACTCACACCTAGTGGAGCACATATTCTATATTCAAATTTTTGCATGATTGAGATTTTCAAGCATTAATAATTAATAGTGAATCACCTCCAATGTGAACCTTGTTAAAACAATAAATCTCTTAACAAGTAATAAACCTTGCAATATGTCCATGGATTCTTCAATATCATTTTTACCTAAAGGGAGTGTCATTGCTTTAGTAGATTTCAATTCTCCTCTATGGTTTTGAATACATAGCCCAATACCAAAATCACCTAGGTTTCCTTTAGATTATGTATCAAAGTTCAATTTGACAAAGTCTAGAGGAGGAGGATGCCACTTAATCTTACTTTTGTGTATTATTTCCTTGGACAATAGGAGCAAACTACCTTTGAATGAAAGATAGATTATTCAAATTTTTTATAATGGTATCATCCCATGTAGTAAAGAGAGAACTACAAAGCTTATGGTTGTGAACACACACATTGACTATCTCTAATATTGAATCTTTAATTGTCTCTAGAACCTTGTAAATTAGGGAGGATAATTTCATGAAAATCTAGTTTTTCCTTTCCCACCAAATGGACCAAACCGCTAATGCTGGAACTATTCTCCAAATACATGCAACAAAAGAACTTTTAAATAGGACCGACCAAGATTAAAATGCGTCCTGTATTGTATTTGGTAATAGAAATTAAATCCCCAATTTTGATAACATTAAAATCCAACACTTTTGATAAAATTCACACTGGATGAATAAGTGATCAACATTTTCATATAATTCATCACATAAGATACATTTGAAAGGTTGTGTAATATTTAATTTTATTAATGTGTCACTTGTTAGAATTATTTTTTGAAGCGCTAACCATTGAATGCTCCTAGACTTGGGCATAATTATAATATTCCAATACAATGATAAGGCTCTTTGTGATTGGAGATGAATTTATCTCTTTTGAATTTCCTTATTGACATATTAATTATCATCTGTAGAAGGAGCCCAAATGATCTTATCAAGTTGTTTTCAAAGAAAAACAACCCTTTGAGAAATACTTTTTTGTAGAAGATTCTTTTCATTTCCATTAATATGAATTTTTGACAAATATTTCCAATTTACTTTTCTTGAACATCTATCAACTGTCAAGATATAGTCTACTAGCTTGGAACCCTATCTTTGAGATATAATTGAAATGGTCGAGTGGAGATTTTGTATGTCTCTTAATGGAGGATATCCATTCCAGAAGTCATTCCAAAAATGAACTATTTATCCTCCATGCATTTTCCATAAAATATATAAATTAACAACTTATCTAGAAGAGATCGTGAAATTCCACAATGCAGAGCTTCCTAGGGAATTTGAAATAGTTAAAATTTTAGATGATTTTTTAGTATCTAATTACTTCTCTTGCATGATTTTCCACCATTTTGACTACATACGCAAAACTAATTTCCAACCAAAATCTTGGTTATGTTCAAGTATATTACGCAACCCTACTCCTCTTGAGAATTTATTTAAAGCCATACTATCTAGAGATAGTACTAAGTAGGATAATTTTCTTCTCTTCAAAAAATTTTCCCCTTCCACATAAAATTCCTTATAATCTTTTCTATGTGAAGAACAATTTATTTGTGAGCTTTCAGAATAACTATGTAATAGTTTTGGATGGTTTCTAATACAAATTTTATGAGAAGTATACACCCTAACAATGACAACCATCTTTCTTTCCAAGATGAAATTCTAGACTTAATCCTCTCTATAAATTTAGCCCAATAAGAAACCTTATTTGATCCCATAAATAAGGGTATGCTCAAGTATGTTCTTGTTTTTTCATCCATTTTAAATTCCAATATTTGAACTATTCTCCTTCGGATTCCATCCTTGGAATTAAATGTAAAAAATTTTGTTTTTTTGTGCATTTATCCTCTACCTAGATACTAATGCATAACTTTATAAAGAATTTTTAATTTGTTCAGCCTCTGTAATATCTATGTTACCATAAAGAAATGTATCATCTACAAATTGTGTATGAGTGACTTCAATATTTGCAAATGGGATTTTAATACCTTTTCAAAGACCTATTTCATCATTTCTCTATCTAATTGATCTATTGAAAGCCTCATCCATAATAATGGAGAGGAATAGAGATAAAGGTTCCCCTTTCCTTACTCCTTAAGTAGCATTGAAAAAGATGAAAGGTGTCCCATTGATAATGATTGAGAACAATTCCCTTTATAGACATGACAAAATGCACTTACACCACTTATCAGCAAACCCAAATTTATGAAGAACTTTTAATAAAAAACTCTAGTCCACTTTATCATAAGCCTTCATCACCTCAAGGTTCATGATGAAGGATGGTAAATGATTAGAGTGTATAAAATGTAGAACTTCATGTAGCCAAATGTCTCTCAGTTGTCTTCCAGCCTAGTACAAATCCTCCTTTCTCTAAATAAATAACCTTTGGTATTAAATGTTGCAACCTTAGATATAGGGCTTTTGTGAATATTTCTTAGATGGTATCACAAAGAAAAATAGGTTTGAATTCTAAAAATGATATTGGCTCTTCTACCTTTAGAAAAAATATAATATTTATAACATTAATTTTTTTTAGTATTGTACCACTTTTCATTTACTCCTTTAATGCTGAGAGTATTTTAAAACGTATTACATTATATCATTTTTGAATAAATAAATATGTGAATTTTTTTGGACCTGGGATATATTCAGGGAAATCTATAGAAAACTACCTTGCTAACTTCCTCCAAGGAAAAAGGTTTCATTAAATCTACATTCACTTGTCTAGTAATAATGGAGGGTAAAGATCATTTTTATTTTTTATTTTTTGAGGAACAGTTGTAGGACTTGGAACTAATAGGTTCCTGAAATTTTTTACCCCTTCTTCTTGGGTTTCCATGGCATTTGTAATTTGAGCACGTGCAATTTAATCTTGGATAGAGTAGATAGTTAGGGATGCCCCTTTGAATTTAGAGGATGCATGAAAATAATTTGTATTCCAATCTTTGTCCTTAAGCCAGAACTCTTGTAATTTCTACCTCCAATATATTTCCTCTCTCTTCCCCAATTCCTCCCAAAGTAGGTGCAATTTTTTTTCTTCTCATAGGTATTTGAATGTAATCCATTCTGAATAATATGCTCATGCACCTCTACTAACTCATTTTCTAATGGCTCTTTTTCAATAAAGACTTTTTTAAAGACTTGTAGATCCCATATTTTAATTTGGTTCTTAACATGCTGGAGGTTTTTAAAAATTGAAACATCTTAATACCACTAATCTATGGATCACTAACCCACCATTGGCACAGGAGAGGAAGGCAATGAGGATGTCTGAACCATATTTTTTTATATTTAAAAGAAAGTTTTCACTAAAATGATAAGTTTGAATTATCAATATTTAAAGATATGGGATAATGGTCGAATTGTAGAAGAGCAAGAGTTTCTAAAACTATATTGTAGCCAACTATGACCCAATTTGGGGGGACTAGACACCCACGAAGCCACACTGTAATTTGAAAAAAATCTTTCCTCCAATTAATCCAAGTGAATTGACCTTTGAGAGGCAAAATGTTTTTAAGGACATTGTCTATAAAGAAGGAACTAAAATCTTCCATAGTTTTCTGAGGTAGGAAAATGACTCGTTTCTTTTCTTGTAAAGATACCATAGCATTAAAGTCTGTGACCAAAAATGAATTCTGAAGAGTGAATTATTCTTTTTTGGAAGTGAGAACATCCCATAATTTCTTATTTTCATATATATAAGTGAAGGTCCATAAACATTTATTAGTATGAATATGAAATAAAAAAAATCTAACTTTTATTAATTTCCAATTAATATCCACTTTTCCCATTTCAACAATTACTGATTTGGGGTTCCATAAAGTGAGAAGGCCACCATATGTACCTTGAGGAGGACCATGAGATGATTTCCCTTTTTCCACTTTCTTGATTATTTCCTCATAGGTATCCTTACATGTATCAATATCTTTTAACATAATGATATCATCCCCATAAGCATCTAATTGATGCTTGATCTAGGCATGCTTGTTAGATGTGTTAAGACCTTTGACATTCCAAGAGAGAACCTTCATTGATCTTGAGGAGAGTATCATGCTCTCATTGGTCTTTGGGTAACTAATAATTTCCCATCCAAGGTCATCTACACCCCTACTTCTATCTCTTCCTTAATTTTGAAAAATTTAGATTTTATACCTCTCTTTTTAAGAGATTGATGTGTATTTTTTTGAGATGCCCAGTTGTAGTGATATTACAATAATCTTAGGAGACAAATTTTTCTTGTACCAATATAAATTGTATGAGTGGGATTGGAAGCCTCTAAAGATATTTTTCCTAGTCCAAAAAATTCCTTGAGGATGAGGAGTAGCTAAAGATATTTAAAAATGGGTATGATAGATTAAATATTCAACTCCTTATGCATTGTTTAGCTTTTACATTATTTTACACTGAATGGTAGATATATGGTAGTACATGACTATTTTTTTCCTATGTTAAACCACATTAGAAATTGTGAAAAGATTAACATTCCATTTTCCTATGTTCTTCTTTAAAAAATAATATTGAGGGTTCTTCCCCTTTTCTCCACCAAGGCCTTATCATTTCCCTTTACAAGTATTCCCTTAACATGGACCCATGTGGAAACCAGCCTATGCTTCTTGAACATCAAGTCTACCTTCCTTCCCCTCTATTGCAAGACATGAATGTTACGCCTAAAAGGATTTCCATGGTAGACCACTCTTCTATTAGCCTTGATCTCCCTAATTCCAAGGGAAAGAATAATAAGAAGAAACAAAACCTCACCCCTCAAGATATCAATGAACTTCTCAGGGTCACCTCTAAAAGAGAAAGACTTTGGTTGACCGTTTTGAGCAACCCAAGAAAAAATTTCAATAAACATTTTGTTAACAAAGGGGTCACAATTGTTAGACTTTTAGGTGACTCTACAACACCCCCAGGATCAAATGAAAGACTAAAATAAATTCCACAAGAGAATGGAAAGAAAATTGTATTAAGATGCAAGAATGATGTTATTTATAATGGACATCGATTGAATGATTGAATTGATTTTTAATAGAATGTACATAATAGGACTCCTTATATAGGAAAGGAAATAAGAGACAATATTAAGAAGTTGATAAGCTATCACCTATGCAAGGTGTAATCACATGTCCACCAAAGGTGGATCATCCTCCATTATGCAATGATGAGGATGATAATGTGATATGTGCACTAAATGTGGATCTCACAGCTAAAGTGGAATTTCTCCTACAACATGTTCTTAATTGAGGAGCAAACTCCTAGGTGTCTCGAAGAAAAACTACAATGAAATGCATTATCCTAAGTAAGATTAAGTAAATTATAATTGATAATATTTATTTACACCAACAACAATCACTATTTTGGAAAATACTAAGACAATGAGAAGGAAAAGGATATATGTGAAGATTGATGAGATTGGTTCTAGTTCAGGAACCCTCAAGTCAACTAGACTTTCTAAAGTTGATGTTGACCTTCCCCTCAAGAGGAAATAATATAGTATTATAAGTGAAGGATATTCTTTCCTTCGAAGGTAATTTGAAATATGGGGATGATAGAAATGATGAAAGCTACAAGGGGAAAAAAGAGCTGGATGATCAAGTAACCCCATCTCTTAATAACTTGAAGCATTTAGGGGACCTGGAGGAAAATCTTGATGTGAGAGATTTAGAAAAATAGGAAAATGAGATTTCCCTAGACAAGGAGGATATCATGCAGGAAATTAAAGGATTTAGAGAAGAAAATAATAACTCTAAGGACCCTTTATAGGTTATTATTTAGATATTGGACAATCTAAAGAGAATGGTTGATGAAAAGTGTTTGAGTGCAAAGAAGGAACTTCTCTCTCTTATCCACATTAGAGATGGTATTATGAAAAGGGTTGTTATGGGGATCACTACTAGAAGCACTAAAATTAAGAAGCAACTCAAGAAGATAGGTATCTTTAGTGGAACAGAACAAAGAAACCATTAAAATAGTAAATTTGATATCTAGATTTCAATGTTGAACAAGATGGAGAAGGTATAGAGCCTTGTTGAGGCTCTTTATAAATCTAGTTAATGGTCTCAGTCTATTTCTTTTTTTTGTCTTAATATTTGATCCCAAATGGAGATTTTAATCTTTTGTTATAAGACATGATATGTTAGTAAGATAGATGGTTGTGGATGTTAATACTATTAATATATTAGTTATATTAAAGGTAGTTGATGTTAAAACTATGGTTACTATTAGTTTGTTGTTCTCAATTGTTAGTTATTGTTTTCTAGTACTCTTGTTTTCGTAGTCCTATTTGGTCTCTCTATAGTGTTTGGGGACCCTTCACTTTTTTTTTGTTCCTTCTATTGTTGTTCTTATAATGTTATTTTATTTTCTATAAGGGATCAAGGCCCTCTCCTTTCTTATCTAATCAAAACCATTGATATTATTCTTAATGAAAAAAATGTGATAAATTTTCTATAATTTCTCTTACAACTTGAGAGTGGGTTGTGAAATATTTAATATTTTAATTAATACATATTCTTTAAACAAAAGTAAAGCCTTTTTATTTGATACAATATTAAAAAATCAAAACAATGAAAAAATTGTTTATATACATAACTCTATATCAATGATGTTGTTTGAATGATACTACATATTTCAATATCATAAAAGAACATCTTATGACAAAATTTTTGTAATAATTATAATAATATTAATCTATTTCTATATATCAATTGAAACTAAATGTTTCATTTTTATAAAATAACATCACCTTGTGAGAACAGTCATATGCAATAATCATTATTACCATAAATTAAAAATAATTAATTATTAAATTAAAATACTTTATAGAAAACACAAAAAAATAGTATTAGCAATCTACATTTAAAAAATAATAAAAGATTATATTTTATTTTGTGGACTCTCTCCTTTCTTATCTAATAAAAATAATTAGTATTATTATTAAAGAACAAAAAAATGTGATAATTTTTCTACAATTTATCTTGCAACTTGAAAAATGGTTATGATTTTTTTTTTGTATTATATATAAGAGGATAAAAAAGGTACAAACAAAATACCCAATTAAGTTACATTAGAAAGTACAAACTAAGAGGCTTGGCCTCACAAAAGGAGCTTACAACAAAATGTACAAGCTATCAAAATCAACAGATAAGAAAGATAGGAAAAACTAGCATGCAAGATATCAGCATGGGTGTCCACCTAGGCAGTCCATCCCCTAGGACCCTCCATCCAAACAATATTTTTATGCTCCTAGATTTGAGACAGCATGAAGATCTAGTCCTTTTTAGACTTGATGTTCTTTTTAATCTCTTGGTTGAGCTTCTTGTAGGTCCTTTCGAACATCTGAAGATCATCAATGTTCCTTCTCCACTCATAGCCATGCTTCATCTCATAGACGAAGAAGGTGGCATACCCATCTTTCAGAAATATTTTAAGCTTATCCTTGTCCATCATCATAGTAGTGTGAACCTGCATAATTTTTTTGAAATAAGTGAGTTTGTGAAAACACTTAGTAAGAACTCTAGGGTTGCTCTAATAACTTTCCTCATTCCTGCACTTCCAGATCTACCAAAGAATGTTAGAAGAGAGAATATTCAAAAAGAGATTAGAATCTTTTTTAAAGCCCATCAATATTTCCAGTGATAATTTCAAGAATATTCACATTTATAGGATAAGTGATACCAAACAAATTCCAAATTTCCTTAGCAAAAATACAGTAAAAAATAATGTGTCTACCAGTTTCAGGAAGTCTGCAAAATCTACAAAACTCATTCATGGAGCTATATTTTCTAATCGGAAGTCTATCAAGTAAGACCAGCCATTTAAAGCATTTAATTTTAGGTTCAATAGTACCTTTCCAAAGAATGTCAAAGTATTTCTTCCAAGAACCGTTATCAAGTGAGGAATACCAAACATAATTAACATGATCAATGTTGTTCTCATTATGCCCAATAATATTGTATATATTTGTCACTTTGATTTTGGACATAATGACCTCGTCGGACCATTTATATTTTAAGTATCTATGAGAATCCACATGACAAGCAGTAGGCAGGTCCTTGGAAGCCTTAAGAATCATATTGTAAGTCTTCTTTTGAGAGATCAAGATACCATACATGTTCCTAAGATCATCCTAGCTAATAAGCTTATCCTAATCGAAGAGGTGAGCCAATTGAGAGGTGCCCATCTTAGACCATTACCAAGCAGAGCAACATTGGGAGAGGGAAAGGGGTTTCCCAAACAAGTGTAAGTTCCACCAGATGGATCTTTCACCATATAGATGCTTAGCATCATGGAAGTCCTTGTTGGTGATATACTTCCTGACATGATCCCAAACTTTCCATATGGATCTAAAAACAACAGAGCCTTGAACAACAATAGGGAAGTTGCTAATAATCAAATCACTGAAGGGAAGATTCTTCCAAGATTTAGCATTTTTAGGGAAACCCCTTTCAATATTATGTTGAACAAGGACCTTCCATGGATCATTACCATCCATAGAGTGAATGATCCATTTAGCGGAGAGAGCAGTTCCTTGGATTTTAATATCTTTCAACCCCAAACCCCTAAGGATATTATTAGTGTGGCACTAGTCCCATTTAACAACATGCATCTTCTTATTCCCTTTTCCATCAGACCAATGAAAATTTTTGATAGCTTTTTGAATTTCCAAGATTTGGTAAATACTAAACATCCAGGAAGAGGAGTAATAGACATTATAAGAGGACAGAATCTTTTGGCAAATTTAAAATCTACCAGCTAAAGATAAGGATCTATTATGCCATTTATTTAGCTTCATGGTAATCTTATCCTTAATCCAAAGCCACATGTCTTTGAGGGAGGGTTCAATGGAAAAAGGGATGCCAAGATACTTGAAAATTTTATGAGGGTGACCCCATTGAAAGTTAAAATCTTTAAACCACTCAAGAGGTTGATCCTCCCAACCAAGGCATATGGATTTGGATTGAGATAAACAAGTCCCCAAAATAGTGCAAAAAATATTAAGTTTGTCTTGTAAGGCTTCAAATTTATTAGTAGTAGCTTCCAAGAAAATGGCAGTGTCATCAGCAAACTAGTAGTTAATAAGCTCATCATTCTTGGGAAGATAGATACCTCTAACAGCAGGGGATAAAGAGTTATCTTTAAGGATGTAGTACAGGACTTCTGAGGCTATGAAAAAAAGGGTAGGGGCCAAAGGACAACCTTGCCTAATGGATCTACCAAGGGGGAAGGGGTCAAAAAGGGACCATTAACATCAACTTGGGCAAGGGAATCATTAAGAAGCACACTCACTGAATTGCAGAAGGTACTATAGAAACTAAAGGCCTCAAGCATCATAGAGATAAAGCCCCATTCAATTCTATCATAGGCTTTTTCAAAGTCAAGGAGAAACATAGAAGAGTTCTGGTGAGAGTAGTTAGCCCAGTTCATGGATTCCAAACTAGTGATTAAATTCATAAGAATGTATCTACCCTTAATGAAACTAGTCTGGGTAGCACAAATAAACTTAGGCAGGATATCCAAAAGCCTAACAGCCAGAATCTTGGCCAAAATTTTGTAAGAAACATTCAGGAGAGTAATAGGTCTCCAATTCTTAATGAGAGCTTTGTCCCCATCTTTGGGGAATGATACCATTGTTAATAGTAGCCCCAAGATAACCATTGGCAAGAGCTTCCATATAGATATCTTGAAGGTCTTTGCAAATTGCATCATCTTAAAATAGAAGCACTTCCATGATAAGAGCATTTAGCCCTCTGAGTAAGTGGTTTTGGGTCATGTTAAGCACCTTGATCAGGTCTTTACATGTATCTAGCTTTCTCCCCACTTTCCACTTTTTCCCGACACTTGATTTCTTCATTCTAGGTGAAATTAGGGTTAGGATCCTGAGGATTCTCCTTAATTTCCCTCTTCCATGGTTCTATTTTCTAGGTAGGATTTAGAAATAGGTCCTCCTGGCCTTCATCACAATAATCATAGGATTTAATGTCTATCCCTCACATTATGTCCTATTCTAATATCATTTATAGGTTTCTAGGCCTCCCCGGGACCTCCTGACCTGGTTCTGACTGAATTTGGGCTGAGGGCCAAATTTGAGGTCGATCCTGACTAGGTTGAGATCAAGCTCGAACCTGACTAGGTCAAGATCAAGCTCAAACCTGACTAGGTCAAGATCGAGGTTGAACCTGACTAGGTCAGGTCCAACCTCGATTTTGCCCCCCTCATTCAAATTTCCAAAATCCTAGATTTTCGAGCATTGGGCTTTCGGGATATTTATTTTCCCACCTCCGGGTTAGCCATTTCAGGTTTTAGGATGGTAAATCCTTTAATTGCATTTAATCTAGGAATATTTTTTAAAGGTGAGGACCTAATTGGGATTTAATTCTCCAAGGTGGCCCCTCTAGAGGATTGTGCCCTAGCTCACTATAAAAGGAGGCCTCCCTCTCTCATTTTCATAATCAAGTTTTGTGAGAACATCCACAATAAATAAATTGCAAGCACTCTCAAGCACTCAAGCAAGTCTTCAAGCATTCAAGTGTTCAAGCATCCATCCATCAAGGAGATCCATTGTTAGCTATTGAAGGATTCAATCTCTTTGGAGCCCCCTTTGATGATCCATCCTTCTACATTCATTCAAGCCCTCTCATATGAAAAGATTAAGTCAAGATTGGTGTTGAAGATCAAATTCCATTGATTGGAGACATCCTAGATTCATCCTACATCCATTGAAGCATTCCTACTTGTGGATTTGAGGATTTGAATCCTCTACAAGGACTTCAACATAAGCGAGGTGATTTGTTTCAATTACTTTGTTTATGCACACTATATTTCAATTCAATTTCAAGGTTAATTCCTAAATTGGGGTTTGACCAAAGTAAACCCCCCATACAACAAAAACCCCCATTTTATTGTAGGTATAGGTGAGGAATTTCAGATCTGAGAGAGAATTTGGATACCTTTTTTAGAAAACTTCTGAGATCTGCGAACAGAATTTGACTAAGACTTCAAATAAAGAATTCTGGTCTTTACGAAGATGATGGTCTTGGCAATTTTTGATTGAAAACTAGTTACATACCCCCTCCATCAACTCACGGAGGTAATCAACAAACTCCTCCTCAATCTAATCCAGGGTGTCCTAAAAATCCTAACATGTCTCATGGAGGGACACATCACGGGTCCCAAGGACATCAATCTCAACATGGTATGGATCAAGAACCTACACTTGAAATTTCTCGATATCAAAATGATGATAACTTTAAAAGAATGATGAAACATTTCTTGAAAGAAGATAGAGAAACATACTTTCTAGAGTTAGCTCATCAAGGAGCTAAACTTCCTCCCAACTTTAATGTGGAAGATATCATTACACATGAGGAAGAAACTCCTATTATGGCTATGATGAAACAAATGCATGCCATGCAAGTAAAATTTAACAAAATAGAAAAAGAAAAAGAACCTAAGGAGTTCTCCATGGAGGCCCTATGTCCTTTTCCATTCGATAAAGACTTGTATATGCCACCATTCCGTAAGAGGGTGGAAATGTTGAAATATGATAAGTATGATGGAAACTCTGATCCTCAAGATCATGTCAAAGAATTTTGTACTCAATCTATGGAGTTCATGCACGAACTGACCTATCTGATGTGTCTTTTCCCCCGATCTCTGGGAGGGTCAGCCATTCATTGGTTCTCTAGGATGCCTCCTACAATCAAAACCTTTGAGGAGTTGATCAAATTGTTCTATCAGCAATACTCCTACAACATCCAACACCCAGTCACCATGATTGATATCTGCAATGTCAAACAATATCTAGGAGAACCATTCCTAACATTTCTCAAAAGATGGAGAAAGAAATTCTCTCTATATGCTAGGCCTATTCCAAAAATTGAAAAGATGGAAATCTTCATCAACAATCTTGTTCCAGAAATCAACTACCCTTTACAAATGCAAAATCATACATCTTTTGATAAGATGGTAGACAATGCAATCAAAATTGAAAAAATACTTGTGAAAAAAGGAGACGTCACACTTCAAAAGGACAAGTATGAATCTAGTTCTAAGGATAAGAACAAAAATTAGAACAAGAATAAGGGCTTCATCATAGATGGTGTTGTTGATAATCTCCATGCCCCATCTAAGGCACCTAGTTTCAATCTAACCATTGGTACCCAAGCCATCAAAGCTTCAGAAAAAAAGGTGTTTGAATCATCTCAAAAGAAGCCAAAATACAAATCTTGGTCCGCTGATAATAAATGAAAGTTCACTTCTCTTGGAGAATCTTTGGAATCAGCTATGAGAACTCTGTTGGCTAATAACATCATCTCTTTTCCTGAGATCTAACAATCTGATCCTGACCCTAAGCCGAAATGGTGGAGAGAGAATGAATTCTATGATTTCCATTGGGGTAAAGGTCATAAAACTAATAATTGCTTGCACTTGAAGCATACCATTCAAGACAAGATTGATAATGGAGAAATCATGATTGATAATCCTAAAAGAAATAATGATCACACAAAATTCACCGAACCATTTCCAAAGCATAGACAAGGAGATTCATCTTCTCAGCCTAATGTGGGTGCTAAGGTCAATTATGCCTATCCTGGAAATAATATTGTTATCAATATGGTTGAACCAAGCCTATCTGAGCATTGCAATGTCATCCCAATTGTAAGAAGAGATAGAGAAAATCAATCAACTAACACAGTTACTCGATCACAAGCTCAAGCACACCTACAAGGACAAATCCCAGATTAATCAAATGTCCCTAAGGTGCCTTTCAATCTATCTTCCACTTCTAAACAGAGGGCAACATCTAAATCTTCAAATCCTAAGGACACGAGGCCTACTTCGTACAGTATCATTCAACAACTCCAACCTACTAATGCAAAAATCTCCATGTTTGAGTAGCTTCGGATATCTCTAGCTCATAGAGCCATCCTAGACAAAGCTCTACTCAGATCCAATGTTCCTGATAACCTTGATTTAGACAAATTCCAGGCTATGGTTGGTCATCTTACGTCTCCACAGTATATCTCCTTTTTAGAGGATAATGATAACTCCTTGATTCATTCGTATAACAAGCCCTTACATATAGAAGTCTTGATCCAAAACCATCATGTCAAACATGTGTTGATAGATGGGGGCACTAGTCTGAATATTTGTTCTTACAGCTTGATCACACAATTGGGATTTTCAGAAATGGCCATTGATCCTAGAAAGAAAATAACTATCAAAGCATATGATGAAGAAGAAAGATCCTCCAAGGGAACCATTGTCCTTCCTATCAAAACAGGTCATGTCATCAAAGATACTCTATGTCATCAAGTTCTTGATATACCTTTGGCTTAAAACATCCTTCTAGGGAGACCTTGGATACATGAAATGAAAGCTATTCCTTCTACATACCATCAGTGCTTGAAATTTCCTTGTGATGGAGTAGAGGTAACCATTCCAACTGACGTGTCAACAACTTGCAATACCTTGAAAGAAAATGTGCATAAACTTGTTCCTAATAATAGAGAATATTTCATTAAGCAAACAGATGTAGCATCCACATCTAAGATGGAAGATATTGCAAAAGAGGTCAATATCAAAGAAAATGGTATGGGAGAATATACTATAGAGCCAGTCTTGTCTTTGACATCTCTCCCTATCTCGCCTAAATCTTATGGGCAAGCTCTAAAATAGTTCAAACCATAATCTAAGGAACCTCTTGAGGCATATAAAGGAAAATTTGTTGCAAAGAAAGTACCTAAGCAAGAATTTGAAGAAGATGAAGTTGTGCTTGCATGGCTCTACAAAGATGAACCTGAATCCCAAGTTGTTCAAGCTAGTGACTCTAGCATATCGAAGGTTCCTTCTAAGTCATATGGCCCAGGGGATAAACTGATAGCTAAAATGGGAGATACAGGAAAAGGACCTCTAGGAATCCATGGTAAGGGTCTTCTATCACCTCTTGAACATCATGGTCGAGCCAATGAGAATACAACAAGTCTAGGATACACGAAGAAACCTTTCTATCTTAGCAAGAATTCCTCACATATCTTAGAACCGATTGAGCCCTCTATGGCAAATCAACTAAAGGGAAAAATAACAGAACAATCTAATAGTGATGATTCAAACACCACTGAAGATCTCATTCCCTATGAGTGTTTACCTAAGGAAATCAAAGATCTCTTAGACACTGAAGATGATCCAATCAAAAGAATTAATGTAGTAGAAACATAAGAACCTACTATAAAGAAAGAGATAGTTGTACCACAAGAACCAGGAAATCTCAAAGACAATCAAACAGATAAAGAGGAAGGTGGTAGTTATTCTGAGATAGATTCTCATGAGTATGAATTCAAATTAGAATCTAAGGGTAACCCTTCTTAGGGTATTCAACCTAACTTTAATCATGTTCTTAGATTTCCTAGAGGCATAGAAGAAGAATCTAATGACTATGAATGGGTAGCCATTCCAGAAGAAGATGAGCTTATTACAGAGAAACATGTTGATGTTATTCACCAATATGCACCTAAACCCAATGTAAGTCTAGAGCGAAATGATGAACTTATTGAGTTTGATCCACCGATGGCTGAAGTGGACTATCACAATGACATTGAGCCTATTCATGAATTGAATGTCTTAAGTTGTAATATCACCTTTGAACTTGAGCGTCGGGTTAGGACCGATGATGATAGATCCATATCCATAAACACTCTTTCCCAATCTTTCACCACATTGACTATCCAACATCCTGAACTTCTTGATCAAACCTCCACAAACCTGAGCCATGGTATTTATACCTTTCCCAATGACTATGCCCTTGCTTGCTACCTCAATGCAGTTGAGCCTATGAGGACTTCCATCAGTGAACCAAGCGTTAGCATGATGGAGTCACACATCAAGTATCTTAGTCAGAAAAATAAGAATAAGAATAAAAAGAAAAGGAGTTCTGAGGGTGAAAACCACTTTGTGGCAGTCTTAGAACCTACAAAAGTAAAAATAAAAGATGTATCTGAAGGTGAAAACCTCTTTGAGGTGCCTAAGGATGAGATATTTGATGTCCTTTTGAGTCGTTTATAGGGTAGATCTCTAGCTCTAATTGAGCCCACTCAATCTATCAACTTGGGAATAGTAGAAGAACCACAGTTGATCCATGTAGCATAATCTTTATCAAAAGAAGAGAAGGAAAAATTTACAACCTTCCTCATAGAGAAGAAGATCAACTTTGCATGGAAATATTTAGATATGCCAAGGTTGGATCCTGATCTTATAATGCACCATTTATCTATAGCTCCTAGAGTAAAACCAGTTAAACAAAAATTAAGAAAGATGTTGCACTCTTGGTAAAAGATGAATTAGAGAAACTACTAAAAGATGGATTCATCCGAGTTATTGATTATGCAGAATGGATCTCTAATATTGTACTTGTTTCAAAACCAAATAAATCTCTCAAAGTGTGTACAGACTTTAGAGATGTAAATAGAGCATGCCCTAAGGATGATTTTCCACTACCTAACATTGATATGATAGTGGACATGACTATGGGCTTTGAGATGTATTCTTTAATGAATGGTTTTTCTAGATATAATCAAATAAAAATTGCTCCAGAGGATCAAGAGAAAATTGCTTTCACATGTGCATGAGGCACCTTCTGTTGGAATTTCATGCCATTTGGACTTAAGAATGCTGGTGCTACATATCAGAGAGCCATGACATCTATTTTTCATGACATGATGCATAGGACTATGGAGGATTATGTTGATGATACTTTAGCAAAATCTATGATTAGAGATGAACATCTAAATGACTTAAGCAAGATACTAGACAGAATGGAAAAATTTAGTCTCAGACTAAATCCTAAGAAGTGTGCTTTTGGTGTCACTTCTGGAAAGCTCTTAGGATACATAGTTTCAAAAAAAGGAATTAAAGTAGATCCAACTAAAGTTAAGGTTATAATGGAGATGCAACCCCCAAAGAATATTAGTCAAATGAGAACATTGCAAGGGAGATTTCAATCTATCAGATGCTTCATATCTCAGCTAGCAGACATATCACAGCCTTTTACAAAAACATTACATAAAGGTGTGACATTTGCGTGGAATGAAGAATGTGCAAACAACTTTAACCATGTCAAGAAGTATCTATCAAATCCTCCTATCTTGATTCCTCCCATTCAAGGGAAGCCTTTGATCTTATATGTCTCTGCTATAGATACATCATTGGGGGCATTGCTTGCACAACATGATGAGAACAAAAAGGAAAGAGCTATATACTATATCTGGACATTGGTGGCATACGAAAAGAATTATTCTATGATTGAGAAGGCTTGTCTAGTTGTGATCTTTGCATCATAGAAATTGAGACATTACATATTGGCACATACCACACATTTGGTAGCTAAGATTGATCCACTAAAATCCCTACTAAGCAAGGCTGCCCTCATAGGTAGATTAGCTAAATGGGTCATGCTCTTAAGTGAATTTGACATTGACTATGTCAAAAGAAAATATATCAAAGGCCAAGTTATTGCTGATCAATTAGCGGATGCATCCATGATTGATGATACACCAATGCGAATGGAATTTCCAGATTCCTCTATCATGACTCTTTCTTCTAGAGAATGGCAGTTATTCTTTGATGGCTCCTATACATAGAATAGATCAGGAGTAGGCATATTATTTATAACTCCTCAAGGATAATCCATATCTAAAGCATTTAGATTAAAGTTCCCTTGCACAAACAATATTGCAGAATATGAAGCCCTTCTTAATGGCATGAAACTAGAAATTGAGTGGAGAGTGACAAAGATACATATTCATGGAGACTCTCAACTTGTTATCCATCAATTCAATGATGTGTACCAGACTAAAGATGAAAATCTTATTCCATACAAAAGAATGGTAGATGATCTAAAGAAGTATTTTATATCTATCACATTTGAGAAAATACCTAGAACAGAGAACAAGGTTGTCGATGCAATGGCAATGCTATCTACTCTATTATAGCAGCCTGAACATGAGCTATGCTATGAGTTCCTGGTGGAAGCACTATCTTATCCTGCATATGACTTCCCTAAAACCCACATGATTTGCACTGTTGTAGGTCATGATTCATCCAGATATAAAAACCTATTCTCCTATCTCAAAGACCAAATCATTATGGATACCTTTAACTGTCATGAAAAGAGATACCTTATCCGTAATGCCTCCCAATATGTCATCATTGCTCATGATCTATACAAACAAGGTCTAGATGGTATGCTAATTAGATGTTTAGAATGGGAAGAGTCTCAACGTGCATTAGAGGAAGTCCATTATGGTATTTGTGGATCACACTCGAATGGTTTAACACTAGCTTGAAAACTTATTAGGGCTAGGTACTATTGGCCTGAAATGGAGAAAGAGTCTATCAAGTTTGCTAAGAACTATCAAAAGTGCCAAGTGCATGGCAAATTAATTCATGCTCCAGGGAAAGATCTAATTATCTTTACTACACAATGGCCTTTTCACCAATGAGCATTTGATCTTATAGGATCTATACAACCTCATTCTTCTAATGGACATACCCATATAATCATAGCTACAGATTATTTTACAAAATGGGTAGAAGCAGTCCCTTTGACTCAAGCAACTGGAAAACAAATATCTATGTTCATCTTGAACTATATCATATGCAGATATGGGATACCTCATTCCATAATCATAGATAATGGTGGACAATTCAAGAACAAAGATCTAGATGATTTATGTGCCAAATTCAAGATTACACAACATTGGTCATCTATCTACTATCCTCAAGGGAATGGACAAGCCGAGGCTTCTAACAAGAATCTATTGAAAATCTTACACTATACAGTTAATAAAATAGGAAGAGACTGGCATCTCATGATCAATCCAGCTCTCTGGGCCTACAGAACAAGTATCAAAATGCCTATTGGGGCTACACCTTTCACTTTAGTTTATGGGTCTGAAGTGGTACTACCTATTGAGGTTGAAATCCCATCATTAAGAATTAGAATGCATGGTCTAGTAACTGATGATGACTACAAAGTATCTAGGTTGCAAGAACTTGAACTACTAGATGAGTGCAAACAAGTAGTGTATGATCATCTTAGAGTATATCAGAAGAGAATGTCTAGAGGTTACAAAAAGAAAGTCAGACACAGAGAATTTTAGGTTGGTGATCTAGTCTTGAGAGAGAATCCTAAAAATCAATCACATAGAGAGCGCAAGGGGAAGTTTGAACCCAACTGGCTGGGTCCCTTTTTTATCACTGCTACTTTTGGCTCTGGTGCCTATCAACTCTCAACGACTGAAGGAGAACAGCTCTGAGAACCAATCAACATTCTCCATCTGAAGAAATTCTATGCCTAAGGCATTCAGTCTATGGTAAAATGTCCTGAAAATTTTTAAAAATTGGAAAAAGTCCCTAAAAAAATGAACATCTTGGTGAAAACCTAGCAATAGGTGCCTTGATGATTCACAAAAAAAGTAAAAAATATCAAAAGTACAAAAAAAAAATTGGGGAAAAATAAAAATACAAAAAAATGAGAAAAAGGAAAAGTGCCTTGGTGAAAACCTAGAAACAGGCGCCTTGGTAGCAAAAATAGAATCTCTGCCAAGATGGTGAAAACTCGGCAAGCAGGTGCCACTTGTTGCAAAATGCTCCATCTATCAGCACAATCTTGGCCTTTCCCAGCTTTTAGTCCTGCTTTAGTTTGTACATATCTCCCAGTTTGTTTACGCATTCATGTTTTCAATAAGTCAGTCTGTACACCAATCAGCTAAAGCGTTTGTATCCTATCAATGTTCAAACTTGGGGGAAATCAATGTCATATCCTATGGCCTCCAGTATACTTTAGATGTATCATATCCAATCAAAGTCCTTTGAAGCTTCATTTGAGTCAGTCAGTCAGTCTCATCTCTAGAAAGGATTTTGCATCTACAACAATGCAATCAAACATCAAACATCAAATTGAAAACAATCTATGCTTTTACATGCTTTTATCTCCTTGTATGCTTACTGATTCACATTGAGATTTTTGCATATTGTGTCCCTTCGAGCTCTTCGATGATGTCCTTTATAGGATTTAGAGAGTGATGACTGGGGGCATAATCTTTTCTTTGTTTTCTTCTTGTATGTGAAAATCTAACAGCTTTGGAAATTCTAGATTGAAATGGTGTCCGACTGTAAGAGCCTCTATCTCGAATTGGATGGCCATGCATACCTCAACCATTGATACCCAAAAAATTCAAGGAAGTTTGATCTAACTATTGTCCTTTTCTTTAGTGCGTTCTTTCTCTAACTATGAAACGTGATCTTAGCTAAGGATGTGAACGATAAAGGGTCACTAAGGGTAATTCACACTGGATTTAGAATGATCTCTTGACTACTTGATGTTTTTGTAAAGCAAGGCATATTCTAGTCATCACGACGTCTATGTTTTGATGCTTATACAAATTGCTATATCAAAATGGACATGATATTCAGGTCATCCTACCACTTATGCCTTGGTGCTTATATCTAATCCGACATTCCAAAAACAAAAACAATATTCATATGTCCATGGTTTCCTAACCAGTGGGTGTTGTATTGATCCTTGCGTATTCAAATCGATATTCATATGTCTATGGTTTCATAACTAGTGGGCATTGTAGGATTTATCCGGTTACCTAAAAATTCAATGATGAAATCGACCGACACATGATCAGTGACTAGGTCCTAGGTCTTAGATTGCATTTTACTTTATATGTTTCTTTGCATTTTGCATGTTTGCGTGATCTCACAAATGGCTACATAAACTTCAACGGTTAAATGATTCTTCTATCACCTCTTCAAATCTAACAAGAGCGGACACTTAACTCTAAGGTCTCCCAAGAAATCAAAGTTGCCATCTATGTGTCATCTCCAAAAAGACGTCGGAAAGCCAATAGATCAAAGTTCCCCAAACTCGCATACTCTAGACATCGCCCTACATGGAAAGGAATACACAGTATATGATAGACATCCTCTGGGGTCATAGTAATCTCCCCAGTTGGCAAGTGAAAGGTCTAGGTCTCTGAATGAAACTGCTCGATCAAAGCCATCAAAAGTTCATGATTTACCCTAATCTTGGGTAAATGAATGAGATACTTGAATCCACATGAAGCAAGGTGTACCCTCATGGGGTCTGGTAGTGACACACATAGTCTCTGGGTGGCTGGATGTGAGATACGTACATGAACATCAAGATATATGACCTACACAGTATAGGAACAGGGAACCCTATCAGTAATTTAGTTACAAAATAGGTTACAAGTGCAGCAAATTGGATAGTTCAGTATTTCAAAAGGTAGGTTAAAAGGTCAGCAATTAGGCTAAGAGATCAGAAAAATAAAAAATTTGACTTAGCAATGAGTTTTTGGCTCACCATTTTTCATACGACACTTCAGACTGGCAAGGAAAGTCATACAAGTTTCAGCATCATACCATACGAAAAAGCATAGTAGTACGACAATGTATACCTCCTCGTACAAGTTATGAGGGACCTGACGAAATGTCGTACGACTCTTAAGTCCCTCTCATATGAATCTTCAGGGTTAATGAAACAACCATCTACCTAGGGTTGAAAAGTCGTACGAGTCTAGGTGGACAGTCGTACGAGGTTTCATGCATGCAAAATTGAAAAATTAAAAGCGTACGAAAAAGGTGCTAAAAATCCTATAAACAAAGAAAAATTAACTTTTCAAAGAAGCAAAGAGGTCCACCTACCAGATGTTTGTACTGTCGAGGTCTCTGGTGTCTTTGGATGCGCTCAAAATGATGCGAACTCATAGGTACCTTCATTTCTACCATTTTCTCACTCAGAGGGCTCCATAAATTTTCAGAAGTCAACGATGAAAATGATTTGAAAATGACCCTTCCGGCCTTTATATAGCTTTTGACCTAATTTTCAAAAGTGCTTTGTTTTTCATGAAAATTGCACCCCTAGCTAATTTCGACGTTCTAAACCCATTTTTAGGATCAAAATCAAAATCTAAGATCATTTACTATGTCAAAATCATGATTTAAATGTTTCGGACCTAGGATGGTCTACTGCTTGCATAATTGACCTTCAATCATCACAGAAATCCAGTATTCAACTTAACTGATTATCTTACATCAAACTATCAAAATTTCAACTTGGTCAACTATGGTCAACTCATGGTTTCACCTAGTCAAACTTGGTCTTCTGGACCTACAAATGATGCAGAATGCATTCTCGAACGTGTTTAACCACTTCTCAAATCAATTAACATGCTTCTAAAACTACAATGCTGACTTTTCTTGTCAGATTTCAATTTTTATCCCGAAGGGGGCATGGTATTGCACATCGTTCAAAGTCTGTAATCTAATTTGAAATCAAATCTCTCCTCATTAATCAAGACAACAACCACATCTAGTTGCTGATTCATCAAAAAGACCTCATCACTTGGGGCAAATCAATCATCGCTTGGGGCATATCAGATTCATCGAGATCCATATCAATCTGGTATTCTCTTAATCTTGTAAACTATATCAATTTTTCGTAACCATCGGTTCATTAGTGTTATTTCCTTGGTTCTTCGTAACTGAAGGGTTCATATGTGATACCAATGTGATTCTTATCAACAATCAGGTCTGGAATCGGTCACTCACTTCTTCACAATCATAAGGTTTAGAATCAGGCATTTTGACACTTCTTCGCAATCATTAGTTCATTGTTGTTATAGTTAACATTATCTTTGGTCATTCAGGACCTAATATCTTTGAATCTTTCAATCAGTTTCTGTCTCATATCACAATTTCTATTTCATAACAATTTCAATTTCAAACATCAATTGCAACATCATACACAGACTGTCTTTCAACCACTGCGCTTCGCATAGTAATTCAAAGAGGGGCAAAATGTAATACCCCAAAAATGGGCTATAGGTTTATTAACCTCCTATAATGACACATCGAACGAAATCAACATCAAAGTCCTAACTTAAGGTACATCGGCACATTATTGAATCCTAATCAAGATTATCCTAAATTTTGCATTAGGGAATATTCCTTATTCCTATTTATCCTAATTATCTTTAATTTAATGATTATTTGGCGATAAATCCTATTTATCCTAAAGTTTGATTAATTGAATATTCTGAATATTTAATTAATTAGATTTAATATTGCCATTTAATTATTTAATTAAATTTAATTATATTTATTCCTAATTATATTATTTAATTTTGACAATAAATCTAAAATCCTATGACTAATTGATGAAATTCTTATTTAATTAATTAAAGTCAATTATCAAATTTAATAATATAATTTTTGAATAAAAGTTTGATTTAATAATTGATTAACCCATAAATCAATTATTTTATTTTTAAAATCAGTTAAGTTGAGGATAAATCACTTTATTTATTTAATTAATTCATAATTAATTATGCACATCCAAAAAGCGGTTAAACTTTAAATCAGAAAATCAATTCAAGTTGTTTTAAAAATAAACTCAACTCTCTTTTGAGTTGAAAGCTGTTCTCAACTTCTGATTTAAATTAAAAAGCTGATTTGCATGATTTTGTGAGTTAATCTATCTCTAAATTCTTGATAACTCAAAAATCAACCTGAGTTTATCAAGAGTGATTTATGGATTTTTCCATGCACCTCCAAATTCTTGGATTTCTATAAATTAAGGCATCGGCTCTTCATTTGGATCCATCCATGAATTGCATCCTCACGCTAGCGAATTGGTGATCAAGGAATCAATCTTTGCGAATCAAAGTTGTTGTGAGATTTACATTATTTTTTAGCATTCATATAATTTAGAATATCATTCTTAGATTAATTGCATGTAATATCAGTTTCTCATATAGAATAGATTCATATCAGTTTATTTCATCTTATTGCATAGGATATCAAAAAATATAGATTAATTTGCATTCATCTCATATCTAGATTCTGCATTCAAATCCTTCGTTTAGGTGTCATCAAGGTCACTGATCTTGGTCCAATCTGAGAATATCATACTCGCACCTACTAGAAGGTAGTAAATCACCTGGTTAGATTAGTTTCCATTTCACTGCACGATTTTAATTTTAGCTAACCTCTAATGCTTTACTGAAGTGTTGTGTCTATAGCTAGGTACAAAATTCACACACACAGTTAGTATTAGATTTTTCCTTTGTGTTAGATCTTGCATGCTAATTAGATTTCATATTCATGCTTTATGTGTCCTTAGTTTAGTTCATTTGCATTACATTGGTTTATGAGCTTTACTACCACTAGTCCTACTTATAATATTCCAGTTAGAAGAATTTGTAGACTCATGGGTGCCTTTGATCCTGAATCTTCCTCTCCTTTCCTTAGGATCTCGGATGATAACTTGATTCTTCATGATTCCAATCCTACTATGGAGCAAAACTCTTCTCACTCATCTCATGATGAGGATGATGCTTTAAGAGTTCCTCCTGAGAAAGTCCAAAAACTTTCCACTGAACTTGATAAAATGGGTAGTTGGCTTCTTCAAGAGAACCATAATAAAGATTCCATTCAAGCTGTAGAAGCTCTTAAGAAATTTCTCCATCATAGTGATCAAGGTGTTAACCTCTTACGTGGTATTACTCACCTTGTGCATTCAAATGTGAAACCTTTAGTTCAAGAAGCTCAAGATTTAGGGTTGATTCCTCCTATCACTAGTGTTGAACCTCCTTCTAATCCTTTACCTAGTATTCCCATCTATACTCCTTCTTTGGTGACTGTGACAGTTCCCTCTGTTCCTATGAGTGTTCCTCTTGTGTCCCTTCCTACATCACAACCTTCATATCATAATGTTCCTTTCACTTATTCCAATCCGCTTCCAACTGTGGTTCCTAGTGTTCCTCTAGTTGTGTCTTCTATTCCTATAGCTTCTTACACTTTACCTAGTGTGTCTAATGTTGCTACTCCCCCTATTTCCTCTAATGATTCAACAATCATCAGTTTGGCTCAAACTGTATCATCCTTACAACAACAACTTGCTTCCTTAACTCAAAACAAGTTTAGTATTCCTACATGTGACATGGGAAGTCCCTTGTCCTGAGACATCATTCGTACTCCTGTTCCTCAGCAAGGTGAGATGCCTCGTCTTGATAATTATAATGGAAAATGAGATCATGTTCATCATGTTAAAACATTCCAAATCCTTTGTAGTGGTTATGCTCATGACCATAGGATTTTAGCCAAACTGTTTGCTAGAACCTTCCGTGACAAGGCCTTACAATGGTATTGTTTCTTGCCTCCTTATTCTATTGATTCCTTTCCTCAGCTTGCTAATGCCTTTATTCAAAATTTTCAAAATAATATTGGCCCGCAAGTGTCTTTGACTGATTTGATGCATTGTAAACAAAGTGCTAAGGAAAAATTGACTAAATTTATTGGTAGATTTAAGCATTTGTATGCTCAGATTTCCTATCATGTTCTTGATATTGATATTCAATGTATGTTTATTTCAAATTTACAAAAGGATATTAGAGATAAGATTTTGCTTACTAAATTTACCTCTTTTCAACAACTTTGTGCAGCGCTTCATCATTATCAATTACAAGTGAGTCAATTTGAGAGCAACACTCCAATGGCTCATGTTCTAGTTGATAAGAGTGATGATGCTCCTAATCCAAACAAATTTCAAAAATTTAACAACTGTGTCAAGATAAACAAACAAGCGAATGTAGTTGTTGATCAAGTTGTTGCATCTCACAATGCCACTTTTGAATCCACTGCTTTTTGATTAAATCATGCATTTACTCCTCTTTCTGAATCTTTACATGCTATTATGAATAGGTTGTTAGCTTCTAATATGATTACTTTACCTCCTATTCGACCTCTATTACCTACTACAATTGCATCTAAATCTTTTGATCAAAATGTTTTTTGTAAATATCATCATCATAATGGTCATGATACTAAGAAATGTTCTTCTTTAAAACATAAGGTTCAAGATCTAATTTATTCTAAGGCTTTATCTGTTGATAATCTAGATAGTAGTGGGAATAAATTTGTCTCTCCTCCTAATCAAAACCTTCAAATCTATACGAACCCTTTACCTACGCATGATACTAATACTATTTCTCAACCATCTGCTATGGAAATTGTGTATGATTCAAAGATGGATGATCTTAGTCATGTTGTTAATCAAGTGGAGCATGTTGATCAATCTATACCTCCACCTCAACCTCAACTTCAATATCAACCTCAGATTCAACCTCAAGTTCAATCTCAACCTCAACCAAAACCTAAACCTAAAATGAAAACTCAACCTAAACCTCGACAACAATTTAAGAATAAAAGACCTCAGGAACTTTTGATTACCTTTGATGACTCTGAGACCATTAAAGCTCCTGATGGTTCCCTTTACATTGCTACTAAGATTGCTCAGAAACCTACTCGTGGTTGTCTTGTTGATCCTACATCCTTAGTCAATGTTATCACTGAAGAAAATCTTTTTATGAAAAGCATACAAGGTCACTTTAATGATACATCAGATGTGTGGATTCAAACTTGCAATGGTTTTCTTTATCCATCATTTGGCTCTATTACTTTACCGGTTGAACTCTGTGGAAAAATTGTGAACACTACCTTTGTTGTTGTTCCTACTTCTGATCAATTTCAAGTTAAGCTAGGTTTTCCTTGGTTAACTGCCATGCATGTTGTTTCTTTACCTATCCATAATTGTCTTAAGTTCATTCATGATGAAGAAGTGAAAATGATTAATCATAGTCAATATCAACCTTCTAGGCCTAGAGATTGTGCTGCTCTGGATTCTTTTTGGCCTTCATTACCTAATTAATGTCCTCCTCGACCTGATAATCTTTTTCGATCATATCAAGCTTATAAACATCGTAAAATTCTTGAATTAAGTTCACCTCCTAGGGATCTTAATCATGGTCTTTTACCTACACCCTCGATACCTCCTTTAACTATGACCTCTAGCTCTGTTAATCAAGTTCCTTCTACCGAACCTATCAAAGATCCTATGATTGTTTCTCATATGGTTAATAATCCTATTGATCTTCCTAAAGAACCTATGAAGGATCCTATGATTGTTCCTCCTAGTTCTCAAATTATTTCAAATAAATCAAAATGAATGTCATAAAAAGCATCATGCTCATGCTAAAGCTCAAAGATCTCTACCTTCTACGAATAAACCTATGCATAATGTGGTAGAACAGATTGTTACTAATAATGATGTTCACATGCATGATTATGATGATTCTATTCATATCATAGATCCTATTTTGATTAATTTGGATGAAGAAGATACTCTTGATGATACTGATGATGTTAATGATGAATTTGAAACTACTGACATTGACATTGATTTACCTAATATGCTTTCATCACAATTAATTCTTATACCTAGTGTCGAACATTGTGATTCTCAAGAGGATCCTTGTTTGGAACTGACTATCATTCCTACTGTGTTAGATATAGTCCCTCTTGCGAGTTACCCACCTTCCCTAAATGATATACAACAAGATGGGGGAAGTAGGCGGCACGCTTGATCAGCTTGTCCTTCATGGTAGCTTTTTTGTGTGTTTTCCTGTTGTACTATGCTTCTCCTGTAATGTGTTTGCTAAATGTTGTTAGATTTTTTTATACGATCCTTGTTACTCAGTTGGTGCAAGGTGATAAAGGAATCGAAACTGTTGTTCAAATTCCTCTATATGTATCTCTATTCTTCTATGCATTGTTCAATGTTATGTTGTAATTGTGCTATTGTTCGTAAATGTTTCCTTGTGTAATCTACTTGGATTCGAGATATGGTAGCACTAATTTCTTTTTGGTCTCCATGTCATGGTTCGAAAAGATTCTCCTTCGTACATCTTATGTGATTTTTCCTCCTTTGTGATTGTAGTTCTACTTTCTTTGGGGAATGATGTCAATTCATTTGTAATAATATCATATATATAAATTATCTTATGATCATACTGACCCCACAGTAAGTAGATCACTTTTGTGTTCTCTATATGTTTCTGTGATATTTCTCTTGATTTGTCTTCGTCTGGGGGCATCTCGATGTGGAAACGTAATCAGTGGAGTTGTTTATGTTTCTGTTAAAGCCATTGCTCCTGTTAAAGTGTTAGCAATGACTTTAACGTGGGGGCATACGCTCTACTCACCTGTTGCACACACACACTTTTCGATATACACACATATTTTTCAAGATACTTTTTCCCTTTTTAGATTAGTAATTAATCCTTAAAGCATGGGTTTATATTTTAGGATCTCTTGATCACTCCAGTTTCAAATATATTTTGATCCCTTAAGGTTGGAGGTGTCCTTAAGACTGGATGTCTTTTTCTTTTTATTTTTTGTTTTATTCTTATGGAATAGAATATTCCTAAGGATGAATCCTTGATGGGTTGACTAGTGAGTAGCCACATTCATTAGGTGGTTCAATTCCATCTTTCCAGTTGCGCCATTTTTTTGTGTGGTTCACAATGGGACATAAGTTCTCATTGGGCGAGGTAATCACACCTTCTTTCTCTCTCTAGAGATGTTTCTCTTATTGTGATCAAGGAGTCGATGAAGACTTGAGTCCCTGGGAGCTTAAGGTTTCTCTTTTTCCCTTGGATTACAATAAGATTATCTTTTCATTCTGATCTCCTTTACCAAGAGTTTGCATTGAGTCCGTACTCTTGCTAAAGTGGGGGCTTAATGTATCATCTTAAAATAGAAGCACTTCCATGATAACAGCGTTTAGCCTTCCAAGTAAGTGGTTTGGGGTCATGTTAAGCACCTTGATTAGGTCTTTGCATGTATCTAGCTTTCTCCTCACTTTCCACTTTTTTTTGACACTTGATTGCTTCATTCTAGGTGAAATTAGGGTTAGGATCCTCAGGATTCTCCTTAATTTCCCTCTTTCATGGCTCTATTTTCTAGGTAGGATTTAGAAATAGGTCCTCTTGGCCTTCATCATAGTAATCATAGGATTTTATGTCTATCTCTGGCATTATGTCCTGTTCTAATATCATTTCTAGGTTTTTGGGCATCCCCGTGACCTCCTGACCTAGTTTTGACTGAATCTGGGCCCAGGGTCAAATTCCAGGTTGATCCTGACTAGGTCAGGATTGAGGTTGAACCTGACTAGGTCAGGTCCAACCTTGATTTTTCCCCCCTCATTCAAATTTCCAGAATCTTGGATTTTCGGGCATCTAGCTTTCGGGATATTTATTTTCCCACCTCTGGGTTAGCCATTTCAGGTTTTGGGATGGTAAATTATTTAATTGCATTTAATCTAGATATATTTTCTTCAGGTTAGGACCTAATTAGGATTTAATTCTCCAAGGTGGCCCCTCTAGAGGATTGTGCCCTCGTTCACTATAAAAGGAGGCCTTCCTCTCTCATTTTCATAATCAAGTTTTGTGATAACATCCACAATCAAGCAATTGCAAGCACTCTCAAGCACTCAAGCAAGTCTTCGAGCATTCAAGTGTTCAAGCATCCATTCATCAAGGAGATCCATTGTTAGCTATTGAAGGATTCAATCTCTTTGGAGCCCCCTTTGATGATCCATCCTTCTACATTCATTCAAGCCCTCTCATATGCAAAGATCAAGTCAAGATTGGTGTTGAAGATCAAATGCCATTGATTGGAGACATCCTACATTCATCCTAATCCATTGAAGCATTCCTACTTGTGGATTTGAGGATTTGAATCCTCTACAAGGACTTCAACATAAGCGAGGTGATTTGTTTCAATTACTTTTTTTATGCACACTATATTTCAATTCAATTTCAAGGTTAATTCCTAAATTAGGGTTTGACCAAGGCAAACCACCCATACAACAAAAACCCCCATTTTCTTGCAGGTATAGGTGTGGAATTTCAGATTTGAGAGTGAATTTGGATACCCTTTTCGGCAAACTTCTGAGATCTAAGAATAAAATTTGAATCAGACTTCAAATAAAGAATGTAGTATTTGACCTTTTATGAGGGTCAAACCCGACCTAATCTCATCTTGGAGAAAGATTTTTGGGTTGTCTCTATCTCAGAATTTCCAGTCCATAACAGGTTGCAGAATTGCCCAAAAGTATACACAAACATCAAAATTTGACATTTTCCAGATTTGTCATAATTTGAGGTTAGTATTTGTATTTCAATTATTCCAAATTCCAAGCATAATTTCCTCCATAGGGAAATATTGGATTTACTCTCTCTCTCTCTCTCTCTCTCTCTCTCTCTCTCTCTCTCTCTCTCTCTCTCTCTCTCTCTCTCTCTCTCCCATATTCCTCATAAATTGATTCGATTGTGTATTAACCTCTTGGTTGATCAAATTGGATCTCTTCTTTGGGAATTTGGGTTTGAGAATAGATCTCATATTTCCCCCTTTACATCTGAATAGGGGTGAATCCATTTTACCACTATTCACAAATCCAATCAATGTTAGCTTTATAGAATTCCACAGGAAGGCCATCCATCTTAGGGGCCTTATCATTATGAAGAGACTTAATAGAAGTTTCAATTTCATCCAAAGAGATATCCTTAGACAATAGGTCAACATCAGCTCTAGAAAGCTTCTTAGGGATAATAGGCTTACAATTGTTTCTTAGGGCAGCAGCCTCTACCGAATCCTCGAAGGTGAAGAGGCTTTTGTAGTAGTCAACAAAAGCCTTTTTAATGGTATTTGGATCTGAAGTATCTTGGTTGTTAACTAAAAGCCTATCAATAGACTCATTAGACTACTTATGCTTATAAGATTAAAGAAGAATTTAGAATCACGATCACCAGATTGAAGCCAATAAGAATGGGACCTAATCTTAGCGCCACAGATCTTAACTTGTTGATGTTTTCTAAGGGATTCTTTAGCAGAGATCAAATGGGGGACCAGATCAACATTTGAGGGATCATCTTGGATGTTAGCCTCAACCTTCTGCAGGTCAGAGGAAAGATGTTTTTCAATAAACCTATATAATCTTTGGCCCTTTTTTGGCCAATGTTTTTAAGCAAGTTCTGCCAAGCAGGCAGGTTCATATTCCATCTATCTGCATGGAAATAGTTGGGGGAGTTGAATTTATTGATATGTCAAATGATGTGGATGGCAGCTAGAACATCCTCATCCTTGAGAAGACTAGTGTTCAAGATAAATTTAGAGTTGGAGCCTCTATTGTGCACAGGGGAGTTATTAAGTCTAATGCAAGCAGAGATAGGATGGTGGTCGGAAAGAGCAGTGGAGGTGACAAGGACATAATTCTTTTGATTATCAGGCAAGAAAGAAAAGAAATTTTTATTACCATAAAAATGATCAAGTCTCGAATAGATTCTGGAGGAACCTTGTTGAAAATTACACCAAGTATACCATAATCCTGGATTATTATCCTTATTACCAGCTAAGGGATCAAAAAGGTGTTTAGACTCTTTCATCTTATTCTCGTGAGGTTTCTCATGGTCCTTCCAAGAAAATTGAATGCCTCCAATTTTATCTTCCTGGGATTCAACCATGTTGAAATCCCCCCCAATAAGCCATGGGATATTGGGGAGAGCCGCCAGCCCATCCCATAAGCTAGCTCTCTCCCTAGAGTCATTAGGGGCATAAACATAGCAGATGTCGAAGACACAATTGTTATAATTAATAGCGATCCAAACAACTCTTTGGCAAGGGGAGAGGCCATTGCCCGTAATGCATTTTCCCTATTTAGGGTTAATTAGCAATGCAATACACCCTGCCTCTAGGATGCACTGTATAGAATTTGAGCACATCAAACCAAATGAAATTAAGATTGGACTCGAGCATGAAACCGACAGCTTTAATTTCTTGAAGCATCAGAAAATCCATGGAGTTAAAGGTATCTAAGAACCACTTAATGACAAACTTTATGTTCGGGGACTTGAGACCCCTAGTATTCCAGGAGATGCAATTCATGAGGAAACATGTGGAGGGGTAGAGCACTGTTCTGCAGCCCCATCAGATGAGGTCAAAAGAAGAGGAGAGATTTCCCCATTCTTCTTACCAGAGGAGTTCTTATTTTTTGAGCCTAAGGGCCTCCCGACGTTTGGATGGAGGGAGGTCACTTTTGGATTCATCGTCATAGTCAGAATCAACAAGGGATTGGGAACTCAAAATTTCCCACCTAAAGTTTTTAGAGAACTCGGTGACAACTGCTCCCTTGAGATTTTATGATTTTTTTTTAATTAATACATATTATTTATATAAAAATAGAACACTATTATTATTATTAAATAACTAAAAGCATAATATATTTTTTACAATTTATCTTGCAGCTTAAAAGTAGATTATGAATTTTTTATATTAATTAATATATATTCTTTATATAAAAATAGTCCCCTTTATTTGGTATAATATAACAAACAAAAACAAAGAAATATATATACATAGTTGTTTGTAGTGCTACATATTTCAATTTCTAAAATAACATCATCTTATGAAAACAATCACATATAATAATCATTAATAATAATATTTATTATAAATTTAATTATAATATTAACAATTTACAATTATGAAATAATAAAAGATCATATTTTATTAAAAATATTAAAATAAATTATAAACTATTTTCAAACTTCTAATAGAAAAATTACATAAAAATACAATGAAAGATTATTTTATAGTTCTTAACTTTGTCATTATGATCAACTTAATATAATTTTTTTTGTTGTTAAAATGTGAAATTAATAAAAATCTAATAACCAATAATAAACACAACCCACATATCTATTCAAATTCCATATTGATTAATATGAAAATTTGTTGACTTAAATATGACTAAGTTATTTTTCCATTCACACAATTAAATTTTTTATTACCCAATAAACACAAGCCACATATCTGTTCTGAATTTTATTGATCTCTCAAAATTTACCGAATATTTTTCTATAAACACAATTAAATTTTTATTTCTCCAATGATTAATACGTTACTATTCTATTACAGAATTCGTTATCAATGGGGTTCTTCCCACGATTATAGGCCAGCGTATTTAGAGGCCTGGGTGACTTGAATATCGATAAGTATCATGGCCCCCACGAGAAAAGTAAATATGAAATAGCTTTTGGGCCTCTTTGGTCTTCATACCTTCAATCATCAAACACGATAAAAAAAAGGGTAAAATCTAGAAACTGCAGACGGAATCTTATAGAAGTATTAGACCTACCATTTATTGCATTCCAGAAGCTTTAGCACTACCATTTACTGCGTTCTAGAAGCATTAGCCTTTACTGCAATCTAGATGCTTTAGCATTGACTACATTCTAGAAGCTTTCATTGTCTTGGGACAAGATGGCCCGACATGCATTTTGTTTTAACACGGAAGGATACTGTTCAGTCTCAAATTTCCTTGTCAAACGCATCTATGGGACGGTGTACATGCACTCCAAGACCTACGGAGAGAATCTGTCCATTACACGTATGAAAATTTGAGCAACTTCAGTGGCAGAACCATTCACATGTCTGTCTCTTTCTCACTAAAAAACGACGTACATAATATAACTAATACGCCAATTTACAGCTTATCGAATAACATCCATCAAATCCTCATAATGAGTGTTAGTGACATCAGCCTAGCGTGCAAGATTTTTGTGAATTGAACAGTTAGCATCCACAACTTTAAAAAGAATAATTACGCCGAAAGTGTTTTCTATTTGAAATAGAGGAGCTGATTTTTAATATCAACGGTTCAGAATTGAATACGGCTCATGCACAACCATTAAAAGCGTTTGAACCGTTTGATATTCCTCCTCCTTATTGCTGCACGTTATCGCGTTAAGGACGATATCCACTGTGTATGGTTCCAGCGTACCTCTGCTACACATCAATGTTTCTGTCATATTTAATACTGCAGTGTTATAATGACTGTAAGAAGTCCCATAGTAATTAATTTGTGGGTCCCTATGAAATATATCTTGCGTCATATGAACTTGCGACCTTTTTTGTTTTTAAACTCTTGTTGGCCCTTATATATTTTACGTTTTAGTTTACGATTTATCCAATACCTGCAGAGGACGGCACGCACACATTTAATATGGACTAATTATGTTATTTTCTTTCGTTTATATAAATATTAATAATAAAACATATTATGATAAATAAATAATAGTAACTGTTTAGCTTATTCAAAATATACATTATAATTATATTTAATGTACTATATAATAATTAGATTTATTCCGTTTTTCTCTATTTTTCATAATATAAATATTAAATATAACTTTAGTCTAACATAAAACTAAATAAATAAAATAACTATAATGTATATAAATGATAAATATAATATATAAAAAATTAATTATATTATAAAAATGTTTTGATATATTGTTTTTATAATTGAGAATATAAAAATTATTTGATAAAAGCATGAACAAATGATTTTTTTATTCATATTTTGTATTTATAAACTATTTAATTTTAATATAGTTATAATATAATATTTTATATAAAATTAAAGATAAATATTTAAATATATTAATTGAAAATTATTTTTAGTATTTATATAACAAATATAATATATTAAATATTTATTATTATTGTGATATTGCGATGAGGATTCAAATGTGTAGTTTTTTAGTCAAACTCATTTGTCCATGTTTTATGAGTAGTGATTCACAAGAATAAAAAACTTAACACTCATTACGTCTAGGTGGTGCTCGAGGGGTGAAGCACTAGACCTTCCTAGGAGGTCACCCATCCCAATACAACTCTAGCTAAAGTGTGCTTAACTATGGAGTTTCCTCCAAGGTTAAGCCAACTTAGCTTGCTATCCCATTTGCTAAATGTTCGGCATATGTTGTGCCTTATGAAATATTCAATATAGAGACCATTTAGCTCATCAATTGATAAGTAAGAGATATTTTTCACAAAAAGTCAAATTGCAATATTGTTATTAGGATTCAACTATGGAATTTTCAAGTCAAACTCATTGATCCATGTTTCATGACTATTGGTTCACAAGAACTCATCTCTAATGAGAATGAACGAAATAATTATAAGCACTCATTATATATAGGTGATGCTCACAGGGGTCAAGAATTAAGCCTTCCCACCCATCCCAGTAGGACTCTAGCTCAAGCATGCTTAACTATGGTGTTTCCTCCAAGGTTAAGTTTGTGTATCTTGCTACTCTAGTTTCTCCATCTCTCTATCTCTCTATCTCCCTCTCTATTTGTCATTACCTACCTTTACCTCTATCTTTTTATCTATTTGTCTCATTCTTCCTCTCTTGCTCGATCTTCATCTCAACCTTAATCTTCCTCTCTTGCTCGATCTTCATCTCAACCTTAATCTTCCTCTCTCCCCCTCCATCTCTAAAATTCTACAAGTTATCTATCCATACATCTTCTTCTCCCTATCTCTTCCTCTTTCTAGACCTCTATATCAATATCTATTTTCGCTAACCTTGCGTTTGCCTTGTGACTTGAGCCATCATCCCTATAGCATTCTCCTATTTTACCTCACCTTTTGTTTATTTTTATAGAAATTCTTCCTAATGACTATTTTGCCTCATTTACCCTAGTTCATACCTAAGTGGTGGTGTTTTCTTCATCAAAATCAATAATTAGTAAAATATGTTCATGTTTTTCTTAATTTACTAACTCTTATATGTTATCCAGATGTACTATATGATTTATTTTACTTCTTTTACATATTGTGTACACTCATGTGTTCATGTGACAATTATCATTTAAATATTCTTTATTTTGTATTAAATATTTTATATATAATATAAATTATAATATAGTTATAATAAGATATATTTATAACATATAATATTATGTTTTATATAACTATAAAATAATTATAATTATGTTATTAATATTTATTTTTTTTAAATATCAAACAAATATTTACTATAAACCTATGAATAATAGAACACAATTTGTGTACATTATTAATGAAATCCATTAGTCATGGTTTATATAATTTAAATTATATCATGATATACTATATTTTATCGGTTTTTTATATTTTTAAACTAATATTATAGTTATATTTATTAGTATATATTATATTCTCTCTCTCTCTCTCTCTCTCTCTCTCTCTCTCTCTCTCTCTCTCTCTCTCTCTCTCTCTCTCTCTCTCCATTGGTTTTTGTCCCCTCATATATATCTATCACCATCTCTCTCATCCTTTCTCTATGTCTCCCTCTTTCTTTTTCCCGCCTTTATCTCTATCTCTCTCAATATCTATTTTTTAATATCTAATTATCTTTTTCCTCTATCTATTTATCCCATTGCCTCTCACTCTCCCATTCTCTCTTCCTCTATCCCTTACCCCTCCCTCTCTCGTCATGCACCTTTAAATGTATGTCTCTTTGACTCTCTACCTCTCCCTATTCTTCTTCCTTCTCTCACACTATCTATAATGAGAATTAATGAGACTTAGACATGAATCAGTATAGTAAAAAAAAAACTTTTCAGCTGTTGACAATCACAATAAATTAGACAATATTATTTAGATGAGAAGAACACGTGATTTACCTGTAAATGCATATGAGAGAAAACCATGAGACAATATAACTTATATAAGCTTCTATTTACTAGAATTGGAGGAACCAACTTGTAGCAGACACCAATGCCTTTTTTTATGATTTGTAGGCATCAACCTCTCAAAGACACCAATCCCCATGTAATTCAACACCAGTTCAACAAGAGACACTAATCTCTTTTTATAGAAGGCAACAACATCTCCAATATGATCAAAGTACTTTCCATAGAAAAAATGTTCTTTAAGAGATGATAGACTCTTACATTGCTTTCTCATAAATTTGATATAATCTTTTTATGTTCTTTTGTACTTCAAATCTACATGATCTTCTCTTTACAAATTTTTCTTTGAGTTCCTTCCCAAGTCTACTATAGATATCTTCAATTTTTTTATAAATTTATCCATATAGTTTCTTGAAGATCGCCTACAAACTTCATTTAGATATTCTCATAGATCTTTTCCTTTGATATGCTCTCAAGTATTCTTTAAATCTACTCAAAATGTCTTTAGCAACATGATCATTAGATCTTCACAAAATCTATTCAATTTCCCTTGAAAAGGTATGTTGTAAGTCTTTTCTAAATCCCCCATAAATCTACTATATCTTCTCACAACTCTTAACACATCTACCACTTTCTTAAAAATGCTTCTGCAATTATGAATAATATTTCATTTTATATATTCCTTATGATTCTAATTCTATTCTTCTCAAGAACCTCTTCACATGCCCTTTCTCCCAAAGGAGTCAACCATCCATAAAGAATTTGGCTATATTTAAGAGAAATTAATTTAGTTTTTCTTTTATAAAAGAGGCACATGCATGAAGGGAGGTTGGGAACTTCAATTAAATATTTATTTGGTTTCCTTTTACCAAGAGGTTAATTTGTATAACATCAAATATGAGTATAACAAATTCTTTCTAATTATTCTAGTTCGACTTCCATAAGAGTGGAGATGCATAAAATAGTTCCATCTTCTATAAATTTTAATTAAAAGTAGCTCTACAAACACTTAAGATTTTTGACAAGTCACAACATAGAACATCAATCACATCCATGATTTCCATTTTGTAAGGTTATATTATTAAAGATAGCTTAAAATTTCACTTCTTACAAATAAGTAAAAATATATCTATTACATTATTACTATTGCACCATCCTTTAATTCATTTTGAAACCCAAATTTAATGCCCCACTCCCACGTATCCTCAGTTTACCCATTTCACACCAAGGTGCAATCACTAGTTTTATTTAAATAGTCATGAATGAGAGATAATCTAGATAGTTAAAATTGATCTATTATTATTATTGTTGTTGTTGTTGTTGTTGTTGTTTGAATACAATTCTAACCATTTAACTAATTATTTTATTTTCTTCTTATTAATAAAGAATATTATATTTTAATTAATAATAATATTATTTAACATTCGTACACATGTCTATTTCTAGCCTAAACCATTCAATGTTCTTCTTATAATCCACTTTAGATAAATTAATCAAATTATATATTTGTCTAAATCATATATCACTTTTCCAAAAGAGTTAAACAAATATATTGGTTTATTTAATTGTAAAATTTTCTCCACTTTTTCATAAGTTGAATAATTCACTTAATCCCATAATGACTCATTTGCAAATGGTGGTGGCTGAGCTCCATCCAAAATGCACCAAAGACAAAAAATAAAAATAAAAAAGTCAAACTATTTTTTTTTCCAAATTTGCAAAAACACACTGATTTATTTGCAATTTTTTTGTGATTTTAGATCACAAAATGTGCAGATCATGAAGAAAAGATGCTAAAAATTTCACAAAAACCTATTGTGTTTTCCATTTTTTAAAAATTAGTCAACATTGCATTTTGGATGGAGCTTAGCTGCATCCTTTGCAAATTGCTAATCCTAATGAACCCCTCATCAAATCATCCACATTCTCTATTGTTTAAAAAGGCATGGGTCTTTTGTACACAAGACACATGCATTTATACTTTTGGCATGACTTTGTACATAAGACATGTGCATCCATACTTGTGACATGACTTTGTACACAAGAAATGTGCCTCTTACATGGACATGAATTTTTTACTATATCACGTGGTTCAAGTACTTTACCATCCTTCATATTAATTTTTAAATTATGGGCATAGCCTTACCATGTTGTCCATCCACATCTCCAAGGAGAATCTCCATCCTTCATTCTCTATTTGACCCCTTTTAGGTAGATTTAGCTATTTTAGAATTTATTACATACATTTTAGTTTTGATTATTTTTCTACTACTCTAAAATAATGATTAGATTTATTTATACAATAATATAATAGTAATAATAATAATCCCCTTTATTGGGTCAACCATGTGGACGGAACCTCAAGCGGTAATAGCCATTTCTGTCGTGGTAGCATCAGCTGCTATATAAATGTCCTTGTGGAAGAAATCTCCACAAGTGTAGTTTCTTGTTGGGATGTCAGATCTCCTCAGCATCTCCGATTGATTAAATTCTCAGAATGTGTCAAAACCCCGATGCGCTTGGATTGGAGTTCACCCTCTTGAGATTGCAAAAGTTGTAAAGTTGACCATTACTATGAACCATAGTGCAACCAACTTTTTTATTTTCTAGGACTATGTGTGTGACTGCAAAACATTTTGAGAACATACACAAGTAGCATTTCTAAGGAGTAGAATACTATGTCACATATTGTTGTTCATGCACAAGGCTGCTTTGTCCCTTACTCATTGTTTGAAGACATTGTTTGCTTGAACTCCCTGGTTGTTGTTTTGCGTGCCTGATCAATGATAAAAATATGTTAATGCATATAGTTGGTCATTTAGAAACGAATAGAAGTTGAGTTTTCTGATTTAAACTATTTGAAACATGTCTGAAAATTGGATATTCTATCAGAGAATAGCCAGCGTTGTGTCTTGAAATTGGTTCTTGCCTTGAAAACCGGTTCGTACTATCATATTTTGTTCTTTTCCAGTGCGAGATTTCAACTCTCTGTGTATTTTCTCACTCAAGACAACATACCTTCATGCGCAGTTTGGCATTTCCTCGCACGAGATTGCATTTATTCGCACGAGACTATCCCCTGATTTTCAAAAATAGTGAGCTTATTCGCGTCAACTGGTCAATTTTCTACCTAATCTAGTTTTTGTCTAGGGTCTGTCTGCCTATTTTTCTATTGTCCACAGTCTAAAATTGGATGTCTCAAGCTAAGAACCACATGATGACTGCTTGAACTCACCTTGTCTCTTTGTTATCTATCATTTTCTACTGTGTTCTTGTACCTTGCGATACGATAGTCACATCTCGGTTGTTCTAGCCTTATTCTCGATAATTCATGCCAGGTGCATTTCACTCATATCACTCTTTTCTATTCTAGAGATAAAGTTCTGAGCATAATCCTAGTTCTCTCTTGTTACTTACTCCTCGTCTATGACTGTTGCAACTCGAAGTGGCAACGTGTTCCATTCACGCCTCACCAAAAGGGGTAGAGGTAGACCTTGCAACCGAGGAAGAGGTCGTTCCAAGCTTGCCATACAATCTAAGTGCTATAGAGGATCTTCATGTTCTTCCTCAAACATGTTTGGAGAGGAGTCAATTCGCTCTCCTTCTCCTGTCATTTGACCTTGTGCCTAGCATACTTTTATTGTGAACTTTAGTCAGGTTAGGAATCCCTTGTTTTGAGAATGCCAAGACTCTGAAGAGTCGTTGTTAGAGATTGATCCTTTTGAGGCACAAAAAGTTCCCTTAGCAAAGATTGATCCTTTTGAGGCACCAAAAGTTCCCTTAGTAGAGATTGATCCTTTTGAAGCACCCAAGGTTTCCTTAGCAGTGACCTCTCATCATACTGAACCTCCTCATACTTAGTCTATTCACACTACACATTTGCACTTCAACAAGATGGTGAACCAACATCAAGAGCATGACTAAAGAAGAGCTCATGATCATGATTAGAATGATGCTCAAGACAACTAGGAAGAATTTCATGCCTAGAGCATCTTTGAAATCCTTGGTAATGAAGAAGAAGAGATAAGCTCGCAAGACGTTGAGGCTACCCGATCCAACAAAAGTCTTCGCAAAATGATGGAAATCTTTATGAAAGAAGAGAAGGAGAAATACTTTCTTGAGCTGGCCTACTAAGGGGCCAAGTTACCTCCAAACTATAAAGTTGAGACTCTCATAGTCAAAGAAGAGGAAAAAGAGACCTCTAAAATGCAGAAACTAGTTCAAGACATGCAAGACTAGATCCAACAACTCATGAAAACCAAGGACAAACTAGCAAACCAGTTCACACTGGAGAGCATTTTTCCATTCCCATTTGATAAGAGTCTTAGCATGCCACCTTTTCCCAAAGGTGTGGAACTCCCTAAATACGATAAATACTTGGGTACCTCTAATCCTCAGGATCACTTGAGAGAATTTGGTGCTCTATCCATGGAGTTCATACATGATCAGACTTATCTCATGGGTCTCTTTCCACATAGTTTGTGTGGGTCTTCAATGGAGTGGTTCTCCCAACTTCCTACTAGCATCAAATCTTTTGACGAAATTGCCAATCTGTTCCTCCAGCATTATTCACATAACATCTAGCATCCTATCAATATCCATGACATTTGCAATCAGAAACAATGATATGGAGAACCTTTCCTAACATTTCTCCAGCAATGGAGACAACTCTATACCAAATATTCTCACAAAATACCAGAATCTGATAAGCTTGACATCTTTCTAGACAAAATCCTTACTGATTTTGGATACCAAGTATAGCTGCAAGGCCCTTTGAGCTTTAATGACATGATCAAGTAGGCTGTGAGAATAGAGGCATTTATAGTCAAGAAAGGAGAGTTGACCCTCCAAAAGGATAACAAGAAAGGGTCCTCCTTAAGCAAAGATAAGACTAAAATTGTCAACAAGAATTAGAATGTTATGAATGATGGGGTCATTGACAACCTAACCCCAAAGCCTCCAAAGGTTGTTTTCAACCTCACCTTTAGTATGCAGGCAACCAAAGCCACCGAGAAGGCTACGACGGATACTCAACAAACTTTCAAATTTACCAGAAGCAAACCTTGGGCACCTTGACCTAAACATGAGTTTACTTCCCTAGGGGAACCTCTTGATGTGGTCTACAAGACTCTCTTGCAAAACTAGATACTCACGCTTCTAGAAAACTTGTGTCCTTATGATCCACAACCAAACCCTGCTTGGTGGAATGAGTCTGCATACTATGACTACCATTCAAACAAGGGTCATAAGACTTCCAACTATATTCAACTTTGACATAAGATCCAGGATCTTATCGATAATGGTGATGTTATTGTGAGTGGTCATAACAAGAACTCGGACCATCAAGCATTCAAAGATCCCTTCCCTCCTCATGAGAAGGGTGAGTCCTCTAAGGCCAACAACAAGGTCAACTATATGTACAATACTAATGACAATGTTATTAATATGATTGAACCTGTTGATGTTGAATATTGTGATGTAATCACTATCAAGGGGAGCAGAGATGCTCCTAGAACCAAGGCTCCATTTGTCCTACGAGGCCCTATGTCTCCATCTTCTGAACCAGAACATTCTCCAGTTTGTGAAAATGTTGTCACTCAATCTCATGCAAAGATTATTCTAAAAGGCCCCGAGCCTCCAACATCCGCACTGAAAAAATCTATAGACATAGCTGCTGTTGGACCTTCCAACAAGAATTTAAAATTGGTCCCCATGCCTAGTAATGCTAATTATGGCATCCTAGAGAAATTAAAACGTACCAATACTCAAATCACTATCTTTGAGCTATTGAAGATCTCACCTACTCATAGGTAGATTTTGGATAAAGCCCTCGCTTAGGAAAATGTCCCAAAAGATCTTGATCTTGACAAGTTTCAATCCATGGTGGGTCACCTGACCTCACCTCATTATCTATCTTTCTCTGAAGAAGACGATCATTCACTAAGCCATCTACACAATGCCCCCCTACACATTGAAGTCATGATTGCCCAACGACGTGTCCATCGTGTTCTCATTGATAATGGTGTTGGTCTCAATATCTACTCTACTAAGTTTCTCACCTAACTAGGCTATGATGAAGACTACATAGATGCCCGCAAAAATATCACCATTAAGGCATATGACGAAGAGGAATGAAAATCCAAAGGTTTAGTGATGTTACCAATCCGCATTGGTCCTATTGAGAGAGATGTTATCTATCAAGTTCTGGACATCCCTCTTGCGTACAATATACTGTTGGGGAGACTGTGGATCTATGAGATGCAAGCAGTCCCTTCCACCTATCACCAATGTATCAAGTTTCCATTTCACGGAGTAGTAGTGACTGTACCCACCAACACTAGCTATTCTTGCAACATGCTCACATAATCTGTCGATAGCTTTGTCCCGGCTAATAGAGAGTCTATTGAATTTTTTGAAGCCAGACTAAAAGAAATGGAAAAAAATCTAAAACTTACAGATTCAAGCATGGGGGAATATCAGATGGAGCCTGTCTTGTCACTGACCGCTTTACCTCTATCTCCATGTTCCTACGGGAGACCCACCGAATGCAAGAAACCTTATGTCTCACCCCAAGTAGTCTATGATGGTGCTTTTGTACAAGCCACAACACCATTAGAAGATGAGGATAAAAATAGAGCCATTAAAGCTTGGATTTACAAAGGGAAAGACACATCTAAACAAGTCACCCCAACTTTTGATATAGAACATGAACCAAATAGTGAAGGTTTCAAGTTCATGACATGCTTCAGCTATAAAGGGAGTGGCCCTATAGGGGTGAATGATAATGGATTTCTTGAACCAATTGAAGCTATAGGATGAAGGAAAAAGGACACCATAGGTCTAGGCTTCAAGAAAATCCCATTTCATTTAGGGATCAATAAATTTGTACAAGAACTAGAATGTCCGCTAGTATCTAGGGACACTGTTTCAGCTAAAAACTCAGAGGTTAGTTCAGATGAGGATACATTTCCTTATCCTATTCCTCTAGATCTTTTCACGCTCTTCATAGAGCTAGATGATTTGGTGCAGAGTGTCAGACACCTTGAAACTGATAGTGATTCTGATGACACCACCTCGGTTACTCCATTGACATATGAGCAGTTAAGGAAAATGAAAATGGCTCACCCTAACTATCAACGAGAACTTTACATGCCGTCATATTTTCAAGCATGGTTTCAAAAAGAACAAAGTCAACAGAACATCAATCTTACAAGAGGTGATAATGAGTTAGATGGTACAACAAGCATTGATGGGGTTCCCATATCAAGTATTATAGACTCACATGAGTATGAGTTTGATTTTTTGTCTGACGCAACTTCTAACAAGGACATAGACACTGTACACACATTTGAAAAACTCCTCGAAGTAGGTGAAGGGTCTAGTGCTAGGACAACCAAGTGTGACTCCACCAATGTTAACATACCCTCTACTTCCGACGTGAGGTCTTGAAGGGATTCAAACACACCTCTGGACAAGATCGTTTTAGGTCTCGGCTTGCTTGTCTATGCTTTTGACAACTATACCATGAACGCACTTGAACCTATCACCTCTCTTTCACTCCACCATCCCGAGCTGATAAACTAGAACCTCTCCTCTCCATCTAATGAAGTCCTTATGTTCTAGAATTACTACGCTCTTGCTTGCTACCTTAACACTGGGTATGTGCAGGATCATGGTATGCCAAAAAGTGGCGATGTGAAATAGAAGTCCTGATTGATAGACTCTTTGAATAACAACTATAACTTTCAAACAATATAACATTTTTGAAATTTGAAACATACATCACATTCTATGCTTCACCTAATACAATAATAATAAACAATTATTTCAATTTGATGAAGTTTAGACTAATTTAAGGTGGTTAGATACAAAAAAAATTATATTCAGGAAAATTTGTTGTAGAAAAATCATAATTAATTATTTACTTGAAAAAAAATACAAAAAAATATACAAAACATTCGGACACAAGTCTACTACTTTTATCTAGAATCTTATAAAAAATATCATCATTTGATTTTGTTTAATGTGGTCAGACATACACCTACTTGTTATCTTTCTAGTCCCGATTGATAGACTTATTGAAAAATAGCTATAACTTTCAAACTGTATAACATTTTTGAAATCCAAAACATGTGTCACATTCTATGATTTTCTTCCTATAAGAAAAATTAAAAGAGTATTCAATTTGATAAAGTTTAGACTAAGTTAACGTGGTCAGACATGAGAGTTTTTGTATTCTAGAAAAGTTGTAAAAGAAAAGTCATAATTAATTATTTACTTGGAAAAAAATTACAAAAAAATATGTGTCACATCTGGACATGAGTCTACTACTTATATCTAGAATCTTGTAAAAAAAATTTATCATTTGATTGTGTTTACGGTAGTCAGACATACACCTACTTCTTATTTTTTTCCTGAAAGTTTGTACTACTACATTGAAATTTGAAAATTTCAACATATAGAATAATTATTTTTTTTAAAAGGCCTAGTATCTTAGATACTAAATTCAAATTTCTACAGATTCTCTTCTTACATATTTTTGATATAATATTTATAACTTGTTCAAATTTTTATGTCAACTTGCCTAAACCTGATTTTCTAAATTTTCATTGCCACTTAAGGGCCTAGTTTGGCATACCATGATCCTGCACATACCCCACTGTCAAACCTGTAACATCCTCCACCAGAAAAGACATCATCAACATGACTAAATCTGATATCAAGTCTCTCAGTCATAAAATTAAAAGAAAAAGAAATAGACGCTCTGATGGTGAAAACCATATTGTGGCAATGTCAAAGTTGAAAAAAGTAAAAACAAAAGATGTATCCGAGGGTGAAAACCTCTCTGAGGCTCCCAAGGATGGGATACTTGATACACTTCCAAGTCATTTTCAAGAAATGTCTTCAATACTCATTGAACCAACTCAACTAGTAAACTTGGGCATGGAAGCTGCACCTCAAATCACTCATTTGGCACAGTCCTTATCCACAGAAGACAAAATGGAATTCGCCAGTTTCTTTCAAAGAAAGAAAATCATCTTTGCATGGACCTACTTTGATATGCCTAGATTGGATCCTAATCTGATCATGCATCACCTGTCCATTGCACTAGGTGTTAAGCCTATCAAACAGAAGCTTCGTAAGATGCACCCACACATGGCACTTTTAGTCAAAGATGAATTAGAAAAACTTCTCAAAGCTGGTTTCATTATAGCAATTGACTACGCAGAATGGATTTCCAATATTGTTCCAGTTACCAAACATGACAAATCTATCAGAGTCTACACAGATTTTTGAGATTTGAACAAATCTTGTCCCAAGGATGATTTTCCGCTACCCAACATTGACATGATTATGGACATGACCATAGGTTATGAAATGTATTCACTGATGGATGGTTTCTCTGGCTACAACCAAATAAAAATTATGCCAAAAGACCAAGAGAAGACTGCCTTCACATGTGCTTAGGGAACTTTTTGTTGGAATGTCATGCCTTTCAGACTTTAAAATGTTCAAGCCACATATCAAAGTGTTGTCACCTCTATCTTTCATGACATGATGCATAAGATGATGGAAGATTATGTGGATGATACATTAGCTAAGAGCATGGAACAAAAATTACATCTTGTAGATCTAGGTCCTATATTAGATTGAATGGAATAATTTAGTTTAAGGCTCAACCCAAAAAAGTGTGCCTTTGGAGTCACATCAGGTAAACTATTGGGTTACATCATCTCTGTAAAAGGCATAGAGGTACATCCTGAGAAAGTTCAAGCTAATATGGAGATGCCTCCTCTATGCAACATTAGTCAGATGAGAGGACTCCAAGGTTAGTTACAGTCTATCCGGCACTTCATTACACAACTAGTAGACAAGTCACAACCATTTACAAGACCCTACATAAAGGTGTGACTTATGAGTGGAACAAAGACTGTGAGAAAGGGCTCCAACATATCAAACAATATCTTGAAAATCCACCAATATTAATGCCTCCTATTCATGGGAAGCCACTCATTCTATATATCTCTGCTACAGACACATCACTAGGTTTCTTACTGGCTCAAGAAGATATTTATTACATCAGTAGAACTTTGGTCTCTTATGAAATGAACTATTATGTCATTCAGAAAGCTTGCCTAGCAGTGGTATTTACTTCATAGAAACTGCGACACTACATGCTTGCTCACACTACACGTCTTATTGCTAAGATTGATCCATTAAAGTACTTGCTTAGCAAAGCTTCCCTTACAAGTAGATTAGTGAAATGGTTCATGATACTCAGTGAGTTTGACATTGAGTATGTAGAGAGAAAATCCATCAAAGGACAAGTGATTGCAGACCAGCTGGATGATGCACCTACCACAGATTATCAACCATTGAGCATTGAGTTTCCAGATGAGTCCATAATGCTTCTCACACATCAAACATGGACTATGTTCTTTGATGGATCATTAACCCAACAGGGGTTAGGTGCCAGAATATTGTTCATTACACCATAGTGGTACTCTTTATGAAAGGCATACAAGATGTTGTTTCCTTGTACAAACAATATCGTTGAGTACAAAGCCCTAATCAATGACATGAAGATAGCCATTGAATGGTGAGTAGATGAACTAAAAATATTTGGAGATTCATAGTTAGTCATCAATCAAGTCAATGACATCTATCAAACAAAAGATGACAAATTGGTACCTTACAAACAGATGGTCGATGACCGAAGAAAGTACTTTGCACATGTCATTTTCCAACATATTCCACAAGTAAACAACAAAGCAACCGATGCCATGGCTACTCTTTCTTCCATGTTAGAAATGCCATAAAATGACTTCTGACATGAATTCTTGGTGGAGACGTTACGCTACCCCACCCATGACACCCATGAATCTAGGATGATCTGTTCAGTCATTGGACACGATTCGTCCCACTACCATCATATCTATTGCTACCTCCATGACCAGATTGTTCCAAATACTTACACCTAGAATGAGAAATGTCACCTAATCTATAGTGCTTCATAGTATGTTATCATAGCTAATGACTTGTATAGGTAAGGTCTAGACAGTACCCTCCTTAGGTGTTTAGAACCTAACAAGTTTAAGTGTTTGTTAGCTGAGGTGCATGGAGGAATCTGTGGGTCTAATTCGAGTGGCCTGACGTTGGCCCATAAACTTATTAGAACTAGTTACTATTGGCCAGATATGGAGAAGGAAGCTATAAAATATGCTAAGGCTTGTAAATAGTGTCAACTTCATGGGAATTTGATTCACGCTCCCGCCAAGGAGCTAATTCCATTCATCACTTTCTAGCCATTTCAACAATGGGCCTTTGATTTGGTGGGTCAGATTCATCCCTCTTCATCGAATGTACATAAGTTCATCATCACTGCTACAGATTATTTCACTAAGTAGGTTGAGGCAGTACCTCTGACTATAGAAAATGGAAAATCTATAGCCATGTTTATTCTAAATTACATCATCTATAGGTATGGTGTACCCTCCTCAATAATCATTGACAACAGGGGGCATTTCAAGAATAAGGATCTGAAAGATCTATGCTCTAAGTTTAAAATCACTCGGCATTGGTCTTCCATCTATTATCCTTAGGGTAATGGACAAGCAGAAGCATCAAACAAGGCGATCCTTAAGATCCTGCACCGCATAGTCCACAAATCTGGTAGAGACTGGTACCTCCAGATTAATCCATCTCTATGGGCTTATAGAATAAGTATCTGAACACCAATAGGGGCCACACCCTTTGCTTTAGTTTACAGAGCAGATGTTGTGTTTCCTATTGAGGTCGAGATTCCTACTTTGTGAGTCTCTCTGAAAGGCCTCATCACTGATGAAGATATTAGAATATCCTGGCTACAAGAGCTAGAACTACTAGATGAACGTCAGAAAGTGGCATTTGATCATCTCCAAGCATATCAGAAATGGATGTCCAAGAGCTACAATAAGAAAGTCAAACTGAGGGACTTCCAAGTGGGTGATCTCATTTTGAGAGAAAACCCTAAGAATTAGCAACAATAGATCCATAAAGGAAAGTTTGAACCAAATTGGCTTGGTCTGTATATTGTTACTGCAGTGTTTGGGTCTGGCGCCTATCAACTCTCTACTACTGAAGGAGAACAGCTCAAAGAGCTAATCAATGCTCTGCATCTAAAGCGATTCTAGAGCTGAGACATCATCAAAATGCTCCATGTACATACTATATTCTAAAAAAATCCTAAAAATTGTAAAATGTACTGAAAAAAAAAATCTATTATCCTGGTGAAAACCTAGTAAATAGGCACCTTGATAATACAAAAAAAATTGAAAATTCCAAAAATACAAAAAAAAAAAAGAAGATAAAAATACAAAAAAATTGAAAAAGAAAGAAAATGTGCCATTGATGAAAACCTGGTAAACATGCGTCATGGTAGCAAAAGAAATAAAATCTTTCCAAGACAGTGAAAACCTAGTAAATAGGCACCCCTTGTTCCATAATGCTATACCTATCGCAAAACCGCTTGGCCCTGTACGGTTGTTTTCCTTCTTTCCTACTTTTAGTTTGCTAGCTCATGCACTTGCTCTCAGTTCCCTTCGATACTATGCTCAACTCTACATGGATTGAAACTGGTCACACATGGGGGCAACCTTCCTATTCTAGGGGGCATTGTCCTATCTTTTTGGAGGATCTTCCTCGCATTAGTCACCAGTGGTTCTCACTGCATCTTCCTACTGATGATTAGCTATAGGATCTTCCTCGCATCAGTCACTAGTGGTTCTCATTGTGTCTGTCTACCAATGCTTATCTATAGGATCTTCATCTTATCAGTCACTAGTGGTTCTCACTGCATCTGCCTACCGATGCTTATCTAGTACTCACATCTCTCTCCTTGAGGATCTCTCATGTCAGTCACCAGTGGTTCTCACTACATCTTCCTACTGATGCTTAGCTATAGGATCTTCCTCATATCAATCACCAGTGGTTCTCACTGCATTTTCCCAATGATGCTTAGCTATAGGATCTTCCTTGTATTGGTCACAAATGGTTCTTACTATGTCTATCTACTGATAATTCATTAGCACTATGATATCTCCTTGAGGTTCTCCCTTGCTCCAGTCACCAGTGGCTCTCAATGCATTTGTCTATTGTCATCATCCCAATGAGCTTCCTCATGAACGTTGTATACTTCTAATCCGTCATTGATCCACTAAAACTGAAACTAAATTGTGATTTTTTGAAGCGTGTTGAGCTTTTCTTTTTGTGTTCTTGTCTTTTTTCTTCATCATTCCTCCTTAAGCAACTCAAAGATGCTTATTCTGACTATGAGCTGCAAGGAATGGGGGCATGATCTTTTCTTTGCTTTCTATTTGTTGGTTTAGTTCCAATGATCTAAGGAATCCATACAAAATCGGTGTCCACTATGAGAGCATGTATCTCATGTTAGATGGCCATGTATACCTTGACTCCTTTTAATATGGAAACTTTGGTGAGGTTGGTTCTTCTCCTTGTCTGTTTGAGTGACTTCTTTCTGCTACAAGTGAACTTTCAAATGCTTGTCCTGCGAAGTGAACGTAAGGGTCACTGCGAGCATTCTTAGTATGCTTCTCATTCACTTAGCAAAAGAAGGAACTCTTGCATGTCTGGCATGTTTATACACAAGCAACATTCAAGTCATCTTAGCAATAGGGCTCTGATGCTTATGTTAACTTGCTAAATCAAAAGGAATAGGTGTTCAGGTCATTTTGGCTTCTTGTGCCTTAATGCTTACACCTCATTCTGACAAATTTAAAGATCGATGTCATATTCATATTCTCATGATTGTCATATCAATGAGAGTTGTATGACATCTCATGATTATCCAATACCAAATGTTTTATGATGATAACTATCTAATGGGTCCAACAACCAAGTCCTAGGGATTGCATCTATTTAGGTTTTCATTTTCATTCTAGACTTACATGACAATAGTACTTTGACGCTCTCTTTGTTGTATCCTCCTAGATTTGTACGAGGATTCTCATTTCACGTGTTGGGCTCACCATGACTGCAAAAGTGTCCAATCTTCGCTCTCAATATTCAGGACAATCCTTTTGGTTAGTACATGTTATATATTGTGCTATCCTGCATGTGAGATGTTAGTACCATACATTTACATCTGCATATTCATGTACATGTGCATCCATCATAAGCATAAATCAAAGCATACATTACATTTACTTATCTACCATCTCACATTGCATTTTACATTGCCTACATACATAACAAAAAAACATGTGCATTTCATCCATACATAAAGGAACCATGTGCATCTCATACATATTCATTTGCATTTTCATACATCTCATATCTACTCATCTAATCATTTAGGATACATCTCATAAAGCATAAAAATCCAAAGCAATATACAACACATACAATGATACCAAAAGATGAGCTCATATCTATAAATCATAGTGTCAGTATACAAAAATGACCTACTACTTGAGCACAGTCTATCAAAAATGGGGCTACAATACATCATGATATATCAATATCCTAATCTAGCCCTGGCCATCACCACCCGGGGGAGGTGGAGGAGGTGGCATGTCTGCCAGCGGTGGTGCCTATGGAGGAAATAGGTGTCTTGCATAAATTTTGGACCTTTGCTAAAATTTCCCATGCAAGGAAATAGGCATCTCGTGCAAGATTTCTCAGTCACATGAGACTTCGCACCAGTTCATGTGAGGCATCTTCCTTGGTAGGGTTTCCTATGCGATTTCAATGACCTCTCCGCATGAACCTGTGGAGAGACCCCATGCGAGGAAGTCCTCTTTGGGTATTTTCTTGCATGAGCCTCCTCACTGGCCCACATGAGGAAATCATTTCCTCGCGTGAGTTCTGGTGAAAGCCTCCTACATTTGCCCTAGAATCTATCTAAATCTACTCAAAAGCATTAAAACTTTGAAATGCAAGCTAAGTTATCAACTACTCACAAGTGGGTCATACGCCATCGGCTGGCCGTGACATCGGGAGCAATTGAATTTGTGCAATCCCATTGAAACACTTTGCGTCTTTCCTCAGAGCTCTATTTTCTCATAAAGTCAATGGTTCAAATGAATTAAAATGACCCTTTTGGGCCTTATATAGGTTTTGACCTAATTTTTAAAAGTGCTTCATTTTGTGCAAAAACTTCACCCTTGGCTAAATCGACCACTTTGAATCCATTTTTGGGATCAAAATTGAAATCTGACACTCCTCAATAGCTCAAAATCATGTTTTAAAATTTCTAGGACATACATGATTGGACACTTGTCCAGTCAACCTTCTGATGTCGTATTCTTGATAGAATCACATCTCATCATCATTTTCTTGACTTCTTCATCTTTTTATTCAAAAGTCAACTCCTGTCAATTTTGGTCAACCTTTGTCAAACTTGGTCAACAGGACCTCCAACTCACTCCAGATTCCTTTTGAATCTTCTCGCTTCTTCCTTAATTTGTTCTGAGTTCTTCTAGTTCTCCAATTTTATCTCTACCTGTAACCCATTTTTATCAATCACTTTTTTTCATGTCATCTTTCCATTTCGCTCTTGAGGGGGCAGGATGATTGCATCATTGAATCTCAAATCAATTCTTGAATCAATCTGATCTAAATCAAAAGTCCTCATCACTCGGGGCATCTCATCACTTGGGTCATGTTCAATTTTTCGTACCTCACGGTCAAAATTGGATGTTCCACGATCTTGAATCACTAGGGGCATCTTTGTGCCTTACATCTTGTTATCATACTACTAGGCATTTGAGCAATCTAACTCATATCCCTGAGGATCAAGCTTCATTCTAGAGATGGTTCTCAAAATATCTTCTGATATCTGAGCAATCTAACTCAAATCCCTGAGAATCAAGCTCCATTCTGGAGATGGTTCTCAAAATCTCTATTAGGTATTGGGACAATCTAACCATAATTCTTGAAAGTCAAGCTTCATTCTAGAGATGGCTCTCGAAAACCCTTTTACCGATATCTGGGCAATCTAACCCGGGTCTCAGAGGACTAAGCTTTGTTCTGGGGATAGTAATGAAAATTTGTATCAGTTATCACTTAATCAATAGGTATTGGGACAATCTAACCCTAACTCCTAAAGATTGAGCCTCGTTCTGGGGACAGTCTTACTAAAAATGGTAATCTTACCGATGTCTTCACAATCTAACGTAGACTTTGAAGAATCAAGCTTCATTCTGGAGATGGTTCTACAACTCGATCTGATTGATGTCTTGGCAATCTAACCTCGATGCCCAAGGATTAAGCTTTGTTCTGGAGATAATCCTAAAAACCTCATCAATTGTCACATTCAGACTATTCTTTGAATCAATGCACTACTCGCACATCAATTCAAAGAGGGGGAAAATGTAATACCCCAAAATTGACATCTTGATATCCTAACCAATTTTGTTGCATTTAGTCTCATTCTATCAAATTTCTAAATCATCAAAGTCCTATTGTACTAAGCAATTCTGTCTTCTAATTGACTCTACTTCACTTAGTGTCAAATGCAAAAAACCTTAAATTTGCATCAATCACATATGATATTTAATTCCTAAATATTGACTATAATTGGATAAATAAACCCTATGATCAATAAATTTAATTACAAAGTCCTAACACTTTAATTAAATTAAATCCACCCTCTTTAGCTAAAATACACATAAAAATGAATTAAATAAATATTTGGTTTTAACTAATAAATATCCTCATCTCAATAAATGAATTTAATTATTCAAATAATTGAGAAAATTCACTTATGAGGCAATATTGTATTTATTTAAATTAAATATTCTCTCCAAAATCTTCTCTGTAGTTCAGAAAATGAAACTTTGAGTTAATTGGAATTCAAAAATGCAATAAAATAGTTAAAGCTCCACACAGACAAAAAAACAAAAAGTTGACTACCTCTGCTAGACACTTTCTATTCTGAATTGAACTCTCATTCAATCTTCACCATTCGCCTGATTAAATCTCGACTATTGATTGAACCTCAGATTCTATAAAAGAATCCTCATTCCTCATTCAAAGGATCCAATTTCTCGAGCAACGAAGTATTGTTGCATTGTCATTGGAATTCATTTGCATTCAAAGCTTTCATTCTTAGCATAATATTCATTTCTAGATTAATATATCATGTTAGATTAAATATGCACTTCATTTCTTAATCTATTTTTCTCTCATTGTTATTAGATCAATACTCATGTTTCATTTCTAGATTAATCTTGCATACTCATTCTAGAATAATCTGCATTGTACTTTTAGTTAAATCATCCATTCTAGTGTTAGTCTATGGTTGCAGGACTCTCAATTCTAAGAGCAATTACGAACCCTACCTAGATAGGAGGCAACAGGTCAAATCATCTAGACATGGGAGATGAATAATATCATATTCATTCTTGGCTACAACTAGTGAACAATGACTATGTTGAAGTGTGAGGATGAATCAGAGGCCTATATTTAGCTTACACAACTATGACTTGAAACCTTTTCATGATGCAATAAATTCACATTTTCATGTATTGAAAAGATCTTTGGCCTTGCATTTATTTGATTTAAGTTTTCATAAATGAGAAGAACCAATAATATTTTGAGCCAATATTTATTTCTCCATTCAATTTTAATTCATGTAAATATAGGTAAGAAATCTATTTAGAATTATAACCTTCTAACCACTATCTAAGGCACATTAATGTTGAGATAAGAAAAATTAAATTTTTTAGATAAATGATATAATTTAATTTAATAAATTTTTGATACAAATAATTTTAGCTATGATACACAATTCTTAGTTTTAGATTTCATTTTGTAATAAAATTAATTGTAATAATTCTATCTTATAGTAATCAATTTAAAATGATATACTTGTCTAATATTTTTTCATAATCTCTAACAAAATTGTTATTATGGTGAAAATTATCATCATGCTTATTGAATTATGGATACAATTGCTAGTATAATCTACTAGCAATGATATATGAACTAGGTTATTGTAGTTAATTGTGGATAAATATGAATCACAATTATAAAATATTTTTTTACTCCAATATATAGTCATATTTTATGGAAGTACTTCATACTCATGTAAAATGAGAAATAACATTTACAGTAGTAATAGTAATGTTATTAGAAATGTTATATTGAAAAATTACATCTAAGAAATGGATCTCATATGCTTTTTTTCTTCAAAATTTCAAATTCATAAAATATTCATTTGACCATACGCATTACTTACATAATACATATATTATAAATTATAAATGCCACAAAAATATAAAGGCTTCTTGTAACGCTGGTACATTAGAGTAAAGTAAATTCAAGGTAATGATTTTTATTATTACACCCATTTCTACATATAAAGAACAAATAGATTACATTATATTAGCCATGCAAGCTCTTTCTAAATAAGTAATATAAAATATAATTTTTTAAAAAACATTATGTTACTTTAAAACTAGCATACCTATCTTGAATATAATTTTTAATGTATGTAAAACATGTCGAGATATATTGAGGCATTTATTTTTTTACTCGAAAACATTTAACTTTCCAAAAATTAAACACCTTGATATATCTCAGAGTATTTTACATAGATTAAATTATATTTAAGATAGGTATGCTAGTAGCCATGGTTGAAAGAAAAGACAATACTTTTCATTCAATAGTAGTAGTAAATCACATTTTCTTTTATTATTTAGGTATGCCACTAGTAGTAGTAGAAATGTGATCACTTGATAAGACTCTAATTAAGGTTGATTTTTACTTAAAAATCACCAAGATAGGGTTAGCATAAGGCCCAATTGAATGTTTATAGTTAACGTTGAATTTGATTAAGTGTTAAGGTTAGGGTTCAACATGGTTTAAAGTGTAATTTGGTTTTCAAAGTGGGTTGTTTCTATTTCCTCAATAGGGTTTTCCATGACCTAAAGATGTACATCTAATTTGATTTAGGTTTTGGGCTAGATTTGGTAAATGTTCAGTTTCAATTTTATATAAGATATAATCTAGATTAGGGCTATGGTTATTGTTCCATTTGTTGGTATATGTTCAGTTTGAGTTTTATTTAAGATATAATCAAGATTAGGGCTATGGTTATTGTTCCATTTGGTTTAGTGTTCGAGTTCAAATTGGTTTAGTGGTAGGATTAGGGTTCAATTCTATTTTAAGTTAAGATTACAAAGTTTTTCTTGTTTTAGGTTTCAATTTGATTTGATTAAGATCAAGGTTAAGGTTAAGTTTGATTAATAATTTAGTTAGGTTGGCAATTATGATTTAGTTTGATTTCATATTAAGTTTAAGGTAGATTTTTTAGTCAGGAGTTAATGTTTTGTTTAGTATTTAATTAGGATTAGTGTTAGGGTTACAATTAAATTTGTTTTAGTATTAGGGTTCAATTTGGTTTAAGGCAATATTGTGATTTGAAACATTAATTTTAAAAATATCATAGAATTAAATTTGAAAAAGAATTCAAAATAATTATATATATATATACCCCTTTAATCATTTTGATTCACTTCTGAATAATTCATAAAAGATTATTAATAATAGAAAGAAATAAATCTTTTAAATAAAAAAATTAAAATAATAATTTAGTTATTATTATAAATATGAAAAAAATACTTTTCGCATGATCTTAGTTTATTTGAACTTAAAAATTAAATTTTAGAAGCCTCATACAATTGAAAAGTTTAGAAAACATCTTACGTTTTCATACATTTTTTTAATTTAATCATTGAGAAATGTTTTATAGACTTTCTTAAGATATTTAAAAATAACAGTTTTGCTAATGCATTTATATTTATAAATATAAAAAGATACTTCTCTATTATTCTTATTAAAAAAGTAAGATGTTTTAGAAACATCCTTAATTTCAATTAGGGAAGTAAGATGTTTTTATTTAGTCTTTATAAAAAATTAATTAGAAAAGTATAAAGAAAACATAAAAATATCTTTATTGTTAATTAGAAAAAATAGATGTTTCTATATATATATATATATATATTTAATATATTTTAATAATCTTCTCATTTAAAAATAATGTCTCTAATTATATTTTTACTATATTGTTATGAATCTTTGAAAGTTAGAAATACAAATTTAATTTTATAAATATATATTCAAATTAGAAACAAATGTCTCATCTCTAAAACTCTTCATTAATAATACACAACAAAATCTAAATTTCAATGAGAAAAATCACAACACCACAATTTAAATCAAAATTAATATGTAATAAAACTTCATCATTAACACAATATAAATTAGATGTAATTATGCAAGATGTGAAGAAAATACGAATTTAACGAAAGTCTTTTCTGCAGCAGCGACAGATTAGAAAAGGGCTCCTTTTCCATCAGAAAGAGGAAGCAAGAAAGCAGGGCGTCTTGCTTCCATCTTCTTCCCCTGAGGCTGGCTTTCATGCGAACACTAGCTCGGAACATAGAGATGCCAAGGTTTTTACTGGTTATTGTTTCAATTGCTTGTTATATGGGCACAAAATGTTGGAATGTAGGGAACTAGACCAAAGATCGTATCGATCAGATTATGAACACTTAAAGGGTTTCATTGCTAAGCAGAAGGAGAAAAGCATGGCCAAATCTTCTCTAAAAGAAAGAGGGATTGAAGAAAAGAACTTTAGTTCCTTAGCAGAGGCTTCAACTGGCTTTAAGAAATTAGGGCAGAACAATGAACCTACATTTAATATTTTTACAGTTCAATCTCTGGATAGGCAGCTTGATATGTTTGCAAAAACCAAGTATGCGTTAAGGGCCAAGCTTAGTAGCGGGTACACTAGTATTCATGAATCTGGAATTAATTCAGATCATAATGCCAATATACCCCAGTCAGGTTCGGGGGAAGGAAAAGTTATAGCACAGGTGACCTCAGGGCGCTTCATAGATCAAAATTGGGCATGGCATTCAGTTAAAAGGAAGAATAAGGTTAGGGTTTCTACTTCGGCTCACATTGATAATAGTTTACCATTAAGGAATGCGTTTGATTTACTAAATAAGAAGGAAAACTTACTTGGCATTTACTCGCCCCCGCATAAAAGGAAAAGAGTTATGATAGGTAAGGAAATTAGGGTTCAAATGCATAGGGTACCAGCACATTAGAGCAAGAAAGATGTGATAGCATAGCCTAAGCAAAGGAAACCCTACCTTATTATAGCCAAAAATCCTTCCTTCTCTGCGGGGGATTGGAGGAACATTGCAACTACCAAAATCTATAGCCCTCTGCATCGCAAAAGATTAGCAAGGCTCGCTCTATCTGATTGTAAGCAACACGGGCAATACTCTGTTCTACAAAATAATAATCACCAGTATCTCACATATACGCCTCCCCATAGGCGCGGTAAGGATCTGAATAAAGGCATCTCAAAGGTTGGTATGCACTATGATAATCTCATCCTAGATAGTGATGCTGTTGTCCAAAAGCAGAAATACCTTGCAGACATAGGCTTAATCTGCATATGGAAAGGTACAGGGGTTCGTATCAATGTCTTAGTCACAGAGCTGACATCACTACTTCTCGGAGAGGTAAGTATTTCTCGACTCATGGAAAATTTCATGTATATTTATTGCAAGAATATAGATATTAAAAATAGCATTAAAAGAAAAAAGTGTCTTAAATTTAGAAGTACTCCTTTTGCTTTGTTTGATTGGATCCCTCTATTCAATCCCATGTATCTGAAGAATTTTAAAGTTGAAAAAGTTGTAACCTTTAAGAATGTACCATTGGAATTGTCTAGTCAGGATATTTTCTACAATATAGGAAATAAGATTGGTAGATTTATTAGAATGACTGAAACAACAAACATGCATATAGATCAGATAATCATTGTAGAATTGGATTACCACCAAAAATATATCTCTCCTATATAATTAAGTTTCAATTCTAACTCTATTATTGTTAACCCAATTATCTTAGAAGATTATATGGAAATTAACAAAGCCACCAATATAGAACAAGCAAGCACTAATCCATTAAATCAATTTAGTAATGATTATGAAATCCACTTCTGTAAGGGCAAGGGAGGTTTCAATATAAAGGGACCTAAAGAATATAATGCAGATAGACCTATATCTCAATTTGAGCCTAGAACTTTAGGCGAAGATCAGGGAAAATTGATAAACAACCTTCCATAGGAGATTAAGGATATAGGAATTGGCCCCTTAGAAGGAGAGGAAAAGGCAATAGTTTCCCCTTCTCTTCATAAAGCAATGCAGAAGGAGGACAATAGAAATCCAGTTCTTAATTTGGAAATGGGGGACTTAGCTGATAACAGTATGCCCAACCCAAATGTGGAGGGTATTCTATTTTTGGAAACAGAACAAATAGAGATAGAAAGCAAGACTGTCAAAGATGATACAGATTTATTAGCAGATCAAGCGGTGAACCCAAAGGGCTCATCCACAACAGCAGATAGGGATCCTGAAGAAAAATGTAATGAGGAAGTAGACCAAATTATAAAGTGCCTAGGAGAATCTCTTGTAGAGGATCTTATGAAAATGTTCATGGATGAAATTTTTGATCTAGAGGAACTAAATTACTAGAGAGAAACATTAATTAGATATATCAGCAATGCAACTTTAGTTCAAGCAGAGAAGGAGAATAATGAAACAATACAACTATTAAAAACCCCTGATCAAAGTGGTGATAGGCTCCTAGGAGACTATGACATAAATGCAAAGGATAAAGGTGAAGACAGACAAAGTCCAAAAAAGGACCCTATTTCTATTCAAAATGAAGGCTCAAGAAATGAGGGAACCAATAAAGAGGTTCCCTGTTGCAATATAAATGATACCGAATCACTGCACAAGGGGAAGGAACCAGAAACAACAATCCCGATAGGAATAGAATCCCTTAATGTGATAATACCAAAGAATCCAGATGAGGTAATTGAGATCTATGGTAAAGAGATTATAGATAACAATGAGATCAATATACAAACAGAACCAGAACAAGTGAGTGCAGGGCAGCAAGACAAGATCATCAGTATAGCGGGAAACATGTCAATGGTTAAAGATTCCATAAAAGGCCTCTTTGGCATAACTAATGAAAATAGACATTTGGGAATAGAAATGAATAGAGGATGCCTTAGTACACCAAATATTAATAGAATCAAAAAGAAAAGAGGGAGAAAATCAGCTGTTGAACTCAGAACCATAGATGAAAATTCAAGTAATCAAAAGAAATTAGCCAATATTCTGAACACAGGGAAGGGGAAGTGCCTTCCCCATGAACAATGAAAGTCACTACATGGAATATTAGGGGACTAAATGCCCCTAATAAGCAGAGATTAATTAAAAGATACCTTAAAAATTTTGACTCCGAAATTATTTTATTACAGGAAACTAAACTTAATAAAGTTGAAAGCTCTAAGTTCAGCAAAAAATTAGGCATATGGAAAGCAGAGTACGTGACCTCAATAGGTACTTCCGGAGGGTTAGCAGTATTATGGGATCCTAGGAAGTTAGCAGCCACACCTTTATCCCATAATAGTAATTGGTTGGCTCTAGAAATTAAAAGTCTAAAGTCTAATTTAAAATTCAACTTAATTAACGTATATGGCCCCATACCTAATGAGGATAAGAGGAGAGTCTGGCAGGAAATCCACCTCTTTTTATCTATAAATTCAGAATCCCTCTTCTTTATTGGAGGGATTTTAATGCTATTTTAGATACAGAAGAGAAATATGGGGGTTCTCAATATATATCACAAGCTCATAAGGATTTCATTAAATGGGCATCGGACAATAATCTAATTAGCATAAACACAAACAATGGCATTTACACTTGGAACAATAGAAGAGAAAGTTTTAGCCATATAGCAAAAAATTAGATAGATTCTTCGTTAAGATGAATGATGGAATCTGTAACTTATTGTATAGTGCGGAGATTCTGCCAGAGGCAGGATCAGATCATTTTCTGGTTAGGCTCACTATTATAGAGGATTCCAAACTAGCTCGAAGTCCTTTCAAATTCGAGTTTATGTGGTTCCAAAACCTAGAGTTTATAAATCTCTTGGAGGAATGGTGGAAACAAATTTCAATAAAAGGATCTAAAATGTATTGTTTAACAACAAAATTAAAAATTATTAAACATAAAGCATTAGAATGGAATAAGAACAATTTTAATAATATCTTCGAAGAAAAGGATCAGTTGGAGCAAGAAATAGCTGACCTCAACAATTTAGTTATAGAACAAGGTATGGACGAACTAAGCTATCATAGAGAAAAGGAATTATTGGCTAAGTACAATGATATTCTTCTTAAAGAAGAAATTTTTTGGAGACAAAAATCTAGGGAGTCTTGGTTAAAAGAAGGAGACAGCAATACAAAATTTTTTCATAACACCACTAAGTGTAATAGAATCATCAACAGAATAGCTAAAATTAAGTCCAGTGATGGGCTTATAAATGAGGACCCTACGCAGATATCGAGTGTGATTAAAAACTTCTATCATACCCTTCTCAATGGTGCAGAAGCATCTGACCTTTCAACACAAAATGAAATGCTTAAAGCCATTCCTAAACTGATTACGGAGCTCGATAATAAAATGTTAAATAATAAGTTATCCCTCGAAGAAGTCAGAGTGGCAGTATTCCAACTTCACCTGAATAAAGCACCGGGTCCGGATGGTTTTCAAGCAGGTTTTTTCTAGAAGTGTTAGCATTTTATTGGGGAAGAGGTATGGCAAGCAGTGGAAGCTACCAGGAACGCGGGGTCCCTGCTAAGTGAAATCAATAACACCTTTTTTTCTTTAATCCCAAAGAAAAATGAAAGTGTGGATCTTGGGGATTTCAGGTCAATATCTCTCTATAACACAATATACAATATCCTCTCTAAATGCTTAGCAAATAGACTTAAAACACTGTTGCCCAATATAATTTCTGAAGAACAGACAGGTTTTGTAGCAAATAGATCGATCCTGGATGGAATAATTATAGCACAAGAATTAGTCCATACTGCTCAAATGACAAAGGTACCAAGTATGTTTATGAAAATAGACATTCAAAAAGCATATGACAAAGTAGAATGGAGATTCCTTTGCAAATGCATGGAAGCTTTCGGTTTCTCTAAGCAATGGGTCAATCTTATTTTTAATTGTATTTCAACCCCTAAGATATCAGTTCTAATTAATGGCACTCGGGAAGGCTTCTTTAGTATCTCGAGAGGCATTAGGAAAGGGGACCCAATGTCCCCCTTTCTATATGTAATCATGGTAGAAGCTTTGGGAAGATCTATAACAAAGAGACATTTGGAAGGAAAGATCTCAGGTCTACAGGTCACCAAAAACATTCCAAATATCACACACCAATAGTTTGCAGATGATATGATTCTACCTGGTCAAGCCAACTGTCAAGAAGCTAAAGCATTTAAAGATATCCTAACTATTTACATGAAAGCCTCAGGGCAGCGGGTTAACCCCACTAAATCAAAAATTTTCTTCATTAATACCTCATCGAGAGTAGAAAGAGAGATTTGTAAGTTGTGTTAGCTTGTGGTAACTAATCAGGAAAGTACTGTACACTTTTCCTCCTGACCTCGCCGGGGTTTGGGGCCGGGCCGGGCCCCGAGCGGGCGTTTGGGGGTGGCAGCCCCCAAGAGCAGGGGTTCGGGGGCGCAGCCCCCGAGGAAATTTTTTTTGAGGCCGACTACTTTTCGGATATTTGGGCTGAATACTTATAACTCATTCTAACCCTAAAGCGGAAAAATATTGTATAATATGGCTTAGGGTTAGGGATTTTCATGATGTATGATTTTAGTACTTGCGGCAGAATTGGGCTGTAAGGGATTACGGATTGTAATCAGGTTGTAATCACTGGATAATAATAATATTGGACTCGCTGTTGGTGGACGTAGCCCAGGGATTGGGTGAACCACATTAAATCTGTGTGTCTTGTGTTCTATTCTGTGTGGTTTATTATTTTCTGATATTAGTTATATTTGCACATAATTGTTATTTCTGCCTTGTTAATCCTAACAAGTGGTATCAGAGCGAGGTTATTTCATTCGTTCTTTCATCTATTCTCTGAAGCAGGTCTCACGAGTTAGTGGGAGAGTCTCTCGGTTAAGTGGGAGAAATGGCAGACGAGGGTAGGCTGAAGGTTGATAAGTTTAATGGGCAGAACTTCCAGTTATGGAAGATGCAAATGGAGGATTATCTCTATCAGAAGGATCTATGGCGGCCATTAGAGGGAGTAGCCAAGAAAGAGAAATCAATGTCTCAGGAAGATTGGGATATTTTGGATAGGAAGGCACTGGGGAGTATTCGTCTATGTCTGGCACAATCAGTGGCATTCAATATTACTGAAGCAAAGACAGCTAAAGATCTGATGGAAACCCTAGCGAAGTTGTATGAAAAGCCTTCAGCTTCAAACAAGGTATTTCTTATGAAGCGTTTATTTAATATGAAAATGGTAGAAGGTGGATCAGTTACTGATCATTTGAATGAGTTTAATATAGTTACAAGTCAATTAACCTCAGTTAAAATTACTTTCGATGAAGAGGTTAGGGCTCTCTTGATTTTGTGTTCTTTGCTAGAAAGCTGGAATGGCTTGGTAATGGCTGTTAGTAATTCTGTTTCTGGTTCTAATACCCTAAAGTATGATGATGTTATTGGTGTTATATTGAGTGAGGAAATTCATAGGAAAAGCTCAGGGGCATCCACATCGGGTAGTGTATTGAACACAGAAAGCAGAGGCAGAACAAGAGATAGAGGAAACAACTCTGGAAATTGTGGGAAATCAAGAGGAAAATCAAAGGGAAAGAGGTCCGAATCTAAAGGGCCAAATGATTGCTGGTACTGTGGAAAACCAGGTCATAAGAAGAAAGATTGTTGGTCTCGGAAGAAAGATCAAGGAGACAAAAATGATGGAAACAAGGAGGCAAATGTGGTAAGTAACAAATCCGAGGAGGATGCTTTGCTCTTGTCCTTAGAAAGTATTGATGATTCATGGGTTTTAGATTCTGGGGCTTCATTTCATGCTACACCCCATAGAATTTATTTTGTTGATTATGTCCAAGGGGATTTTGGGCTAGTTTATTTGGGAGATAATGAACCCTGTCAGATTGTTGGAAAGGGAAAAATTAAGATTAAGTTGCAGAATGGGAATCATTGGCTACTACAAGAGGTAAGACATGTTCCAAGGCTGAGTAGGAATTTAATTTCAGTAGGGCAACTAGGTGATGAGGGTTGCACAGTTACTTTTAATGATAAAAATTGGAAGGTTTCAAAAGGTTCCTTAGTAGTAGCAAAAGGTGTGAAAGTAGGCACCTTATATCTTTGTACAAGTCATACTGTTCCTTCTACTTTAATTGTTTCAGAAGATAATGAATGTTCAGGAACAGTGGCTGCAGTTGAGCAGGAAGAACATCAAACTGCTGCTGTAGATTCTGACACAGCACTGTGGCACAACAGACTCGGGCACATGAGTGAAAAAGGTATGAAATTACTTCATTCAAATAAAGTTTTACCTGGTCTGAAATGTGTCAATATGGATTTCTGTGAAAGTTGTGTTTATGGAAAACAAAAGAGAGTTAGTTTTGTGAAGAGTGGGAAGGAAAAGAAAAATGAAAGATTAGAGCTTGTGCATACAGATGTATGGGGACCAGCTCAGGTATCTTCCCTTGGTGGCTCTCTATATTATGTTATATTTATAGATGATGCAACAAGAAAAGTATGGATTTATTTCCTTAGACAGAAATCTGACGTATTTCAAACTTTTAAGAAATGGAAATGCTTGGTTGAGAATGAGACTGGTAAAAAGTTAAAATGTCTCAGATCTGATAATGGTGGTGAGTATTGCAGCACAGAATTTGAAGAATATTGTTCCTCTAATGGTATTCGTAGGCAGAAAATTATACCAAGGACTCCACAAGAAAATGGAGTGGCTGAACGCATGAACAGGACAATAATGGAGCGTGCAAGGAGTATGAGGTTGCATGCTAGGCTGCCCAAAAATATGTGGGTAGAGGCAGTGAACACCGCTGTTTATTTAATCAATAGAGGCCCCTCTACTCCTTTGGACTGTGGTATTCCAGAGGAAACATGGAGTGGTAAGAAGGTGAGTTATTCTTTTCTCAAAACCTTTGGTTGTGAAGCTTTTGCACTTATAGATTCTGAAAATAGAACCAAGCTGGAAGCTAAGTCAAAGAAATGTGTATTTGTTGGGTATGGCATTGATGAATTTGGTTATAGGCTTTGGGATTTTGAAAATCATAAAATTGTAAGAAGCAGGGATGTCATATTCAATGAGAAAGTATTGTACAAAGATCTGTTGCTGCAGCATGAGAAGAAAGAAAATGACTATGTAGTACTGGATGATACTCCACAAGTTCATGTTCCAGTAGTTCCTTATGCTCCGCAACAACAGCAACAACAAATACCACACACCCCAGTGAGTGTTAGACGGTCAACAAGGCTAAGTAGACCTCCAGAAAGATTTTCTCCATCTTTGTATTCTATTCTGTTAACAGATGCTGGTGAACCTGAATGTTATAATGAAGCTGTGCAGGTGGATACAAAGCTTCAGTGGGAGTCTGCAATGACAGATGAAATGGACTCTTTGCTGAAAAATCAGACATGGGATTTATGTAAGTTACCTGCAGGTAAAAGGGCTTTACAGAATAAATGGGTTTACAGGATCAAAGAAGAGGATGGAGGTATGAAAATATTTAAAGCCAGATTAGTCGTAAAAGGATTTGCACAGAAACATGGTATTGATTTTGATGAGATATTTTCTCCAGTTGTTAAAATGACTTCTATTCATACTGTTTTAAGTATTTGGGGGCAGCAAAACAAATCCTTGGTATGAAAATTTGTAGAGATAGGAAAAATAGGAAATTGTCTCTATCTCAGGCTGATTATATTGAGAAGGTGTTGCAACATTTCTCTATAGAAAATGCCAAAGCTGTCAGCACACCTTTGCCTGGTCATTTGAAATTGACTAAGGATATGTGTCCCAAGACACCAGAAGAAGAGACTAAAATGTCTAAGGTACCTTATGCTTCAACTGTAGGGAGCTTAATGTATGCTATGGTATGTACTAGGCCAGATATTGCACACGCAGTGGGAGTCGTTAGCCGTTATATGAGTAACCCTGGTATTGAGCATTGGAATGCAGTCAAATGGATTCTCAGATATTTGAGAGGCACATCTAGTAAGTGTTTACACTTTGGGGGTTCTACTACTACTGTACAAGGCTATGTTGACTCAGATTTGGCAGGAGATATAGATAGCAGGCAGAGTACTACAGGTTATATATTTACTGTTGGTGGGACAGCAGTGAGTTGGATTTCTCGACTACAAAAGGTGGTTGCTTTATCCACTACAGAGGCAGAGTATGTTGCTACTACAGAGGCAGCCCAGGAGATGATATGGCTTCAATTCTTCATGGATGAATTGGGACATCCACAAAAGGATAATTTTCTACATACAGATAGCCAAAGTGCCATTCATCTTGCAAAGAATTTTTCTTTGCACTCAAAGACAAAACACATACAGTTGCGGTACCATTTCATTCGATCAGTTTTGGATGATGGACAGTTAAGGCTAGAAAAGATTCATACTGATGATAATCCAGTAGATATGTTTACAAAGGTAGTAACAAGGGAGAAGTTGAACTCATGTTCAGCTTCAGTTGGTCTTCTAGACTGAACAAAATAAAGGAACAACTGAGTCCAAGGTGGTTCAATCCAGTGGGAGCCTCATGTGGGTAGCGGTATTGCTACAAGATCAGTCTCCAAGTGGGAGGTTTTTTAGTATAGTGTGGATACTGATCAGTCACCAAGTGGGAGATTGTTAGCTTGTGGTGACTAATCAGGAAAGTACTATCTAGGAAAGTACTGTACACTTTTCCTCCTGACCTCGTCGGGGTTCAGGGCCGGGCTGGGCCTCAAGCGGGTGTTTGGGGGCGGCAGCCCCCAAGAGCAGGGGTTCGGGGGCGCAGGCCCCGAGGAAATTTTTTTTGAGGCCGACTACTTTTCGGATATTTGGGCTGACTACTTATAACTCATTCTAACCCTAAAGCGGAAAAATATTTTATAATATGGCTTAGGGTTAGGGATTTTCATGATGTATGATTTTAGTACTTGCAGCAGAATTGGGCTGTAAGGGATTACGGATTGTAATCAGGTTGTAATCACTGGATAATAATAATATTGGACTCGCTGTTGGTGGATGTAGCCTAGGGATTGGGTGAACCACGTTAAATCTGTGTGTCTTGTGTTCTATTCTGTGTGGTTTATTATTTTCTGATATTAGTTATATTTGCACATAATTGTTATTTCTGCCTTGTTAATCCTAACAAGTTGATGGGTTATAAAATTGGCAAGTTTTCGTGTAAGTATTTGGGCATTGACTTGGATAAAGGTCTCCTATCTTCCAAACTCTAGCAACAAGTGATTACCAAAGTCCAAAATAAGAAGAGCTCATGGAAAGGAAGATGGCTAACAAAGGCAGGTAGGACAACTATGATCAAGTCGGTCCTTTCAGCCATACCCACGTACCAGATGTCAATTCTCCCTTTACCAATAAATATTAAAAAGAACCTAGATAAAATGTTTAGAGAATTTTATTGGAAAGGCCCATCAGAAGACAAAAAACTTGCCCTAATAAAATGGGATACCTTATGTAAACCTATTTCTAAGGGAGGCCTCGGCATTAAAAACCTTCTATGGCAAAACCAAGCCCTGGGAGCTAAACTTATATGGAGAATGTATAAGGAACCTAGATGTAAATGGGTGTCGATATTATTATAGAAATACATTCTCGATGTGGATCCCATCAACATCTTCAGGTCCTCCACACATGTCAAAGGATCCAAGATATGGAATTTCATCAAAGAATGTAGAGGAATTATTAATAACTATTTATCGTGGGATGTAGGTGTAGGGGATCAAGTTCTTTTTTGGGAGGATTCATGGGCAGGTCTCACTCCCCTTAGCAATTTGGGTTTTTCCATGGAGTTTATGGAAGAATGTAAAAGATTCAAAGGCATCTTTCTCAAGGATTATATATGTAAGAAAGAGAGTAATAAATGGAGCAATTTAGAAGAAATTGACTCTGTATGGTAGGAGACGCAAAACTTTACGTCAATAATGGAAACGAGAGAAGTTGTACTTAAAATAGATTAGACAGACTAATTTGGGTAGGATCAAAGAATGGTAATTATTTTGTAAAGGAGGGCTACAATACCATTATCCGAGAACAGAAGATGGATGATATAGATATCCCTCTAAACCTTTGCTGGAATAAATCTGGCCTCCCAAAAGCGGGTATGTTTCTATGGGCTTCCTTGCAAAATAAAATTCTAACAGCAAACAGATTTAAGAAATTGAGTTTTGAAGGGCTGTCCAGATGCCCCATGTGTGAGAGTCAATCCGAGGATGTTAATCACATCCTCCTCAACTGCCCATATGCCCAAAACTGCTGGAATTGGCTTAATCAATGTTTAGGCTGGAAGTCTACTCTCCACGTTGATCTATTAAGTAACCTTAAAGCATGGCCATCACTTTATAAAGATAATCTATATAAGGATATATGGACCATCTCCCCAGCAATAGTTTCCTGGGAATTATGGAAGAAAGAAATAGGAGGATTTTCACAGGTCAAAAATTACCATGGAGTTCAATCACAAATAAAATAGAAGCATCAATAGTAATCTCAGAAACAAGCTAAGCTATGAAGAGGCATTCAAGAATTGGGATAACAAAATCAGAGCAAAATGGCCAAAATTAGATATTCCTCCCCTATATGGCAAAGGGGTACCCAAAGTGAAGGCTGACCGAGTTTCTTGCAAATGGATCCCTCCGAGAGAGGGATGGTATAAACTTAACTTTCACGGAGCTTCTAGAGGTAACCCTGGGGTAGTAGGTATTGGGGGGATTATTCGCAATTGGAAGTCAGAAGCCATCGCTAAGTTCTCTAGTCCCATAAATCCTTCCATGAATAACATGGCGGAATGCGTAGCGGCCTTAGAAGGTTTAAAATTGTGTAGGAGGATCAACTTATCCAAAGTAGTTATCGAAGGAGATTCAAAAATTATCATCAATGCCATTCGAAACAAGAAAACTCCCAATTGGTCCCTTAACTCGAAAATAGAAGAGATTAACCAAGTTATCGAGGGGATCCCAAAGTATGAAATAAGACACACATATAGAGAGGGTAATATAGAGCCAGATAAACTAGCCAATCTAGGAGCCAACGGAGTTACAATTATGGATCGGTATAACTAATAATCGACATAGGCTTATATTCTAACAAACTTTTTTGGTTTTAACACAGATGCAGTAACATTCCAATTAATATGAATTTCTACTAAACTATAGGTTTGGAGTAGTTATAGGGGGATTAGTACAAATTATAGGAGGTCACTTAACCCAAAGACATTAAATTTGGCTATAGGTAGATACTAGTATTAGCGGCCTTGCTTGAAGAGCCCCAAGCAACTAAAAAGTATTACCTGTAAAACTCAGCTAAGAAAGGAGGAGGGATGTAGGTACCTACAAACTTGGTTTATATTCTGTACATAGTATGCCTTTTTATTCAGAGGTGTGCATCAGGTATTGAGTGTTTGCAGAGCCTTTTTTACAGGTAGCATAATAAATAGTAGAGCACTTGCAAATATAATCATAATTAAATGCACTCAGTTTTCCCGTTCCATGGTGAAAAACTACCAACAAGGCATAAATTTGGATCATCATCTCTTATACTCGTGAGCTCACCATGAACCGACAGGGAATCAGAAATTAATCCTTTTTCTCCTTGTTATCATTTCAACTAGTGATTACTTATTGAATAATAGTCGAAGCTAGAAGCTTAGTGCATTACTTGTATGTTTTCTTGGGGAAGTTATCATTATCATCATTAGCAGGATTCTGACAATGATAATAATGATAGATAAGCATGTATGTCTGTAAGCATAATATCAAAGTTTGAGACTCTCCATGTAGGAGATGTTTTATGTTTCAGTGCGATATAAGAAGATATAGCTTCATGATGTATAGCAGATGCTCCTATAACTTTGTACGGTCATTGATTAGAGATCATTTCATTAAGACTCACTAATAGGCAATTTCCAACTGGATAAATAGCATCTAGGCAAGAAGATATTGTTTCAAGAGTAAGTTTTGGATTCATAAATACTGATGACAGTTCACAGGTGTGAACGCCATCAAGTTATTCAGGGAATATGAAATGTTAGCTTGTAGCCTCTAGGCTCCAGGTAACAAAGGAAAAGGGTATTATGCAAAGAGAAATACCACCCCACTTATTTGAGTGAAGTCCAAAAGGATCTCGAACAAGGGAAGGAGTCTTCTGGAAAAGTCCAGAATAACCAAACAATGACTGTTTATAAAAAAGTTTTATTGTTTATAGTTTCATAGAGGAAACATGGACACTAAACATAGCACCTACTACATTAAGAGTGACCAAGCAATGGCTTTTAGAGGTTGCATTTATCTAGAAAGGTGGAATCAAATGCTGAATCCTATGCATTTACCTTAGTCCAAATGGATACATCACCGTCCACGGACCCACCGCCAGAGTCATAGTCCCTGCTGACCGCTAGAGGCTTGTCGCATGGTCACATGCGCTTGGGAAGCCACATGTGATCATGCGACAAGCATGAAACCGCACCACCGAAACCATTGTGAACTGCCTTAACTGTGACCGCTGACGGTTTTTCACATGGTCGCATGGGCTCGAAAGAGCCCATGTGATCATGCGACCAACCATTAGATGTTAACCACTGATCACTGGCGGCTTGTTGTTTGCTTGATTGCTGACTGGCCCCATGGTGATGTTAGAAATTGGGACCCACCTGGTCGCGATAGCGCACTTAGGAAATATGCCACCTCACTCAAAAAATGTAGACCCACTGAGATTCTAATCCGACCATTGTCGCATGATCTCATGGGCTCGAAAGATTCCATGAGATTATGCGACAGCCGTCGGATCTCCACTACACTTGCACGACTATGAGGAACTGGGACTCACCTGGTCGGAGTTGTGCACTTGAAGGTCAAAAACACAGAAGGTTTTCAAACTGAAGGTCGAAAACATAGAGAATTTTTGGATCGAAAGTCAAAAACATCCTGAGCCTTCAGAGAGAAGGTCGAAAACACACTGGGTTTTCGGGCCAAAAGGTAGAAAACATAGAGGGTTTTGACACTTGAGCATTTCTTGGAACAAACAGGATGTGGCCAAAAAGGGAATGATAGGGAAATTTTGGGCAACAGTACTTTCACAACAGCAGATTAAAGGGCGTCTCCATAATACATGGTTGACATTATTATACACTCTTAGAGCAAATACTTGGAAATGATAATCATGATCGGATTCCCTTTGACATGAAGGTATTCATAGCTAATTTGTTATCATTATATGGACTAAGTCATATATAAGAAGATATAGCTTCATGATGTATATCAGATGCTCCTATACCTTTGTATGGTCATTGATTAGAGATCATTTCATTAAGACTCACTAATAGGCAATTTCCAACCGGATAAATAGCGTCTAGGCAAGAAGATATTGTTTCAAGGGTAAGTTTTGGATTCATAAATACTGATGATGGTTCACAGGTGTGAACACCATCAAGTTATTCAGGGAATGCGAAATGTTAGCTTGTAGCCTCTAGGCTCCAGGTAACAAAGGAAAAGGGTATTATGCAAAGAGAAATACCACCCCACTTATTTGAGTGAAGTTTAGAAGGATCTCGAACAAGGGAAGGAGTCTTTTGGAAAAGTCCAGAATAACCGAACAACGGCTGTTTATAAAAAATTTTATTGTTTATAGTTTCATAGAGGAAACATGGACACTAGACTCAACACCTACTACATTAAGAGTGACCGAGTAATGGCTTTCAGAGGTTGCATTTATCTAGAAAGGTGGAATCAAATGCTGAATCCTATGCATTTACCTCAGTCCAAATGGATACATCACCATCCATGGACCCACCGCCGGAGTCATAGTCCCTGCTGACCGCTAGAGGCTTGTCGCATGGTCACATGCGCTTGGGAAGCCACACACAATCATGCGACAAGCATGAAACCACACCACCAAAATCATTGTGAACTGCCTTAACTGTGACCGCTGATGGTTTTTCGCATGGTCGCACGGGCTCGAAAGAGCCCATGCGATCATGCGACCAACCGTTAGATGTTAACCACTGACCGCTGGTGGCTTGTTGTTTGCTTGACTGCTGACTGGCCCCATGGTGATGTTAGAAACTGGGACCCACCTGGTCACGATAGCACACTTAGGAAATATGCCACCTCACTCAAAAAATGTGGACCCACTAAGATTCTAATCCGACCGTTGTCGCATGATCTCATGGGCTCGAAAGATTCCATGACAGTCGTCGGATCTCCCCTGCACTTGCATGGCTATGAGGAACTGGGACCCGCCTGGTCACAGTTGTGCACTTGAAGGTAAAAAACACAGAGGGTTTTCAAACTAGAGGTCGAAAACACAGAGAATTTTTGGACCGAAAGTCAAAAACATCCTGAGCCTTTAGAGAGAAGGTCGAAAACACACTGGGTTTTCAAGCCAAAAGGTAGAAAACACAGAGGATTTTGACACTTGAGCATTTCTTGGAACAAACAGGATGCAGCCAAAAAGGGAATGATAGGGAAATTTTGGGCAACAGTACTTCAACAACAACAGATTAAAGGGCATCTCCATAATACATGGTTGACATTATTATACACTTTTAGAGCAAATACTTGGAAATGATAATCATGATCGGATTCCCTTTGACATGAAGGTATTCATAGCTAATTTGTTATCATTATATAGACTAAGTCATATATAAGAAGATATAGCTTCATGATGTATAGCAGATGCTCCTATACCTTTGTACGGTCATTGATTAGAGATCATTTCATTAAGACTCACTAATAGGCAATTTCCAATAGGATAAATAGCATCTAGGAAAGAAGATATTGTTTCAAGAGTAAGTTTTGGATTCATAAATACTGATGATAGTTCACAGGTGTGAACGCCATCAAGTTATTCAGGGAATGTGAAATGTTAGCTTGTAGCCTCTAGGCTCCAGGTAACAAAGGAAAAGGGTATTATGCAAAGAGAAATACCACCCCACTTATTTGAGTGAAGTTTAGAAGGATCTCGAACAAGGGAAGGAGTCTTCTGGAAAAGTCCAAAATAACTAAACAACGACTGTTTATAAAAAATTTTATTGTTTATGGTTTCATAGAGGAAACATGGACACTAGACTCAACACCTACTACATTAAGAGTGACCGAGCAATGGCTTTCAGAGGTTGCATTTATCTAGAAAGGTGGAATCAAATGCTGAATCCTATGCATTTACCTCAATCCAAATGGATACATCATCGTCCATGGACCCACCACCAGAGTCATAGTCCCTGCTGACTGCTAGAGGCTTGTCGCATGGTCGCATGCACTTGGGAAGCCGCATGCGATCATGCGACAAGCATGAAACCGCACCACCGAAACCATTGTGAACTACCTTAACTATGACGACTGACAGTTTGTCGCATGGTCGCATGGGCTCAGAAGAGCCCATGCGATCATGCGACCAACCGTTAGATGTTAACCACTGACCGCTAGCGGCTTGTTGTTTGCTTGACTACTGACTGGCCCCGCAGTGACGTTAGAAACTAGGACCCACCTAGTCACAATAGCGTGCTTAGGAAATATGCCACCTCAGTCAAAAAATGCGAACCCACTGAGATTCTAATCCGATCATTGTCGCATGATCTCATGGGCTCGAAAGATTCCATGAGGTTATGCGACAACCGTCGGATCTCCACTGCACTTGCACGGCTATGAGGAACTGGGACCCGCCTGGTCGGAATTGCGCACTTGAAGGTCGAAAACATAGAGGGTTTTCAAACTGGAGGTCGAAAACACAGAGAATTTTGGGACCGAAAGTTAAAAACATCCTGAGCCTTCAGAGAGAAGGTCGAAAACACACTGGGTTTCCGGGCCAAAAGGCAGAAAACACAGAGGGTTTTGACACTTGAGCATTTCTTGGAATAAACAGGATGCGGCCAAAAAGGGAATGATAGGGAAATTTTGGGCAATAGTACTTTCACAACAGTAGATTAAAGGGTGTCTCCATAATACATGGTTGACATTAAATTATACACTCTTAGAGAAAATACTTGGAAATGATAATCATGATCGGATTCCCTTTGACATGAAGGTATTCATAGCTAATTTGTTATCATTATATGGGCTAAGTCATGTTAATTATGTTACTGTAAGGAGTTAATAAAATCCCTGAGGTGATGCCCCTGGGAAGGGGGTCAATGGATACTTTTACTGTTTTGCTACACAGCTAGACATGGGTAAGAGTATATGAATATATGTATAGGTATATACATATATTCATATTCTTCTTAACAAACCTTTCTAAGTGCTATATTAATGATGTCCTCAGAGAAGATAATGGTATGTACGTACGCTTATATATATGCAAATTATATATATGTATATATAAACATATGTATATACCATCTTATCTTACTTTAAGCTAGCAAGGTCTTCTAAGCATTTTTTTTACTCAGGGAAGCATTTTGTGTTGCAGAAGATGAGGCACAGTTAGTAAAATTGCATGCATTTGAGAATACAGTACAGAACCTAGTCACAATTGGTATTCCTATATTAAGTTAAAGGATCCTAAAGTCAGAGTATATATTAGGTATATAGATATATATATACTAGTAATAGTATATATAGATATATATACTGATGCCTAAAGCTAAGATATAATGATTTGCAAGATCAGAATCATGAAGTCTTCAATCTTGTTACCTTTTATAGTTTAATATATATAAATATAGATATGTTGATAAGAGTATATCTATATTTATATACATTTGATCACCTCCAGAAAACAATCTAAAAGAGGAAATAATTCAGCTAGGAAATTTAAAATTAAGTTGGAACATTCAGCACAGGATACATGTATGATAAGAACTGGGGATGTATTGAGCAACAAATAAAGTTATTACTTGCTTTAATGGGCAACTTGCAATTGAATCATTTCCTTAATTGAGAATGTAGTATCAAGAGACAGGGACATATGTTTTTATGGTATATATATATATATATATATATATATATATATATATATATATATATATATATATATATATATATATATATATATATATATATATATATATATATATATAAATATATATATATATATATATATATATATATATATATATATATATATATATATATATATATATATATATATATATATATATATATATATATATATATATATATATATATATATATATATATATATATATGCGGGTGTTTGTATATATATATTTATATAAATTCTAGCTTCCTCCTATGAGTATTTCAAAATGGCTTATATATAATAACTAACAGGGCTTCAGAGTATGTTTGGCTTAAGGTACTGGATGTTCTTCTCTTTCCTGTTACTTTTATATATGAGTCATAAATATAGGTATACTGATGACAGTATACATATATTAATATATAGAGCTTTGCAAATATATATTTATCTATTGGATAAGCCTCGAAAGATCTCACAGATCCGGTAAGGGTATGAACACATGGTTATATATATATATAATCTACATATATATATAACCATATGTTCAAACTAATTATTTTTTGCCTTACAATTTGAGGAGATTGGAAATCATTGCAGCTTTTTCTGAATGATGTAAATATTAGAGGCCCATAATGAACTTTGCTATTATCTTCTTTCTGATAGTTAGCCAGGTATGACTTGAAATTAGTTAGAGCACTAGTATAGTACTGAGGAGTATATTTAGTTCTGCTGTAAATATGCCTAAAATGTTAAGACTCTCGTGGCAGGAATTGTTAATCTTTAGCGGTAAGGGTTTTTAATCACAAGAGTATTTGTTTCTAGTATTATATTGTCAATAATAAAAGTGTTTAACTACAGGTTTCATAGTCGATATCAAATATTCTTAGATAGGTTATGTAGCCGAGATGTAGAATTTTTATCTTGATGCAGGTTAACCTTGGTCTCGGAGGAATTTTGTCTTGTTTTTTTCAGGAAGGACTATCATTCAGATGTTCAACACATATACTTGACATAGTAGGAGGATCAGAAACTCTGCTTCAATTGTACAAATGATGTAATCCTTGTCTAATCACCATTCTATGTATAATTCATGATTTTAAAAAAAGCAATCTAGAGTTTTTTCAGGACGTGGGTATGCCTACGTAAAATATGTACAAATCTCGATAGGTATCGAGCCGTGGGTATGCCTACGGAAAATATGTATTTTAACAAATCTTGACAATTGTCGAGTCGTGGGTATGCCCATGTAAATTTTTGTATAAGGTCAGGACCTATGGTCCCGGGCAAGGCTGGAGATTTTCTCAGCCCTGCTCTTTCCTACCAGCACCTACAGTGAGCGGGGTCACATTGTAATATATAACTATTTATATTAATAAAAAATGTCTAGGGCTTCGGCCTTTTACCGATCAAAAAAACAAAAAAAAACTTCATCATTAACATAATTTGTTTACCTATGTTTATCTTTTCTGAGAAGAAATGGACAAAGGTAATTGGCAAAGGTTATAGTAGCTTGAACACCACTTAAATCCGCCATTATCATAAGCATGCATTGGCTTTGATTTTGACACCCTACTCCATAAATTTCAACATCTACATAATAAGGATTTTTCAATAGGTGGACAATAATAGAATAAGGCAACAAAGCCTCAACTGAAACAGTAACTATATTAGAAAAATATCATCTCTATGGAAAGGGTTGTGAAATTGGATCAAACAAAGATCACCTCTGACAGTCAAATCTATGGATGAACTTTGTCATGAAGTCTACCACAAGCATGAAAATTAAAATCCAGTAAAGCTTATCACATAACATAATGCCCAACATCGGTCCAAGAAAGTAAAAATGTTTTATTTATGAATGACAAAACAATGAAGAAGATTAAAGAAAATAATCATACAACATAAGAAGTGCAAGTTTATCTTCTTGAGCATCAAAATAAAAAGCTTTAGCAAAGATGAACCACAATCCTTGCCAATATTTGAATTGTAACTAATGAATATTGTTTAAGTAAAAAATACATTGATGGCCCCATGTACATTCTCCATGAAACCACTTTTGGACAAATTGATTTGAGGTGAAAATACCATATTACTGGAATAGAAAAAATGACCAAAATTCAAAACAAAGTAAAGGCTATGAAAATAGCTTGACAAAATTTGGCATATGGCATCCATATAGACAAGAATGACTAATTAAGAATAGAAATATAGACATAATGAAGACATCATATGCATTAAAAAAAATGCATTGAAGTGTTTTAAATACTTGAAAAAATTTGGTAACGAGCACAAATGCATTATTCAAGTGTATGCCTCTCAAAATATTTGCTACATAGCACAAAATTTTTTGCTTTGTAGGAAGCATAAATGTAATAGATAGTAGATCAAAAGTTGCAAATTTTAATGAATATTTATAGAGAAAATACATAGGAAAGAGCCTCTTCATGCACGTTTCAAAAATAAAATCAAATTGTGAGTAAAGAAATGTAATTCTTCTTCATCCATTCCTATCCAAGACTACAACTATGTTGATCATCATCTTGTGTTATAGAATACTCAACATAATTTAAACCTTCTAATGATGATCTAAAAATAAAGAGGAATCATGTATAAAAAGACTAAAACAACATTCAAAATGCATTAGGGTTATCTTAATGCTAAGAAGAAAAAATATCAGAATGGATTTGTTAACTAGATTCAAATGCCAAGCGAAAGAAAAATGCCTCTAAATCATAATGCATATATAGGCAATTATAAGTAATACGTTTAGAAACTATTGTAATGAATGATTTAATAGAAATAGAAGGAATTTTTTTTTAATCTTTCTTTTCTTTTATTTGTATTTCATATTCTAAAAAATTAGATTTAGAAAAAAAAATTATTTTATTTTTTTACTAAATTCTAGTATTTATTAGAAATAGAAGGAAATTTCTCTACTTTTAGTTGTGTTTTAAACATGGAATCTTTGAATCACAATGGTGATGCTGCTTTAGATCACACCTCTCAGTGTAATAATAATTTAAAATAGTTTTTAAAAGATTATATAACCTTTATTTCCCACAATAATATTTCTTGTAGAAAGTGAAAGATATAAAAAAATCTAATAATAGAAATATATAAAGGGTATGTGCAGGATCATGGCATGCCAAACTAGGCCCTTCAGTGGCAATGAAATTTCAAAAAATTAGGTTTAGGCAAGTTGACATAAAAATTCAAAGTTATAAATATCATATCAAAAATATGTAAGAACAGAGCTGTAGAAAATTTAATTTAGTTTCTAAGATACTAGACCATTTTTGAAAAAAAATTATTCTATATGTTGAAAATTTCAAATTTCAATGTATCAGTATGAAAATTTTAGGAAAAAATTAAGAAGTAGGTGTATGTCTGACCACCTTAAACACAATCAAATGATAATTTCATTTTACAAGATTCTTGATATAAGTAGTAGACTCATGTCTGGATGTGACACATATTTTTTTGTAATTTTTTTCCAAGTAAATAATTAATTATGATTTTTATTCTACAACTTTTTGAGAATACAAAAACTCTCGTGTCTGACCACGTTAACTTACTCTAAACTTTATCAAATTGAAAACTTTTTTTATTTTTCTTGTAGTAGGAAAAGCATAGAATGTGACACATGTTTTGGATTTCAAAAATGTTATACGGTTTTAAAGTTATAGCTATTTTTCAATAAGTTTATAAATCAGGACTAGAAAAATAACACGTAGGTGTATGTCTGACCACATTAAACAAACTCAAATGATGATATTTTTTTATAAGATTATAGATAAAAGTAGTAGTCTCATGTTCGGATGTGATGTATATTTTTTTGTATTTTTTTTCGAAGTAAATAATTAATTATGATTTTTCTGCTGTAAATTTTCCTAAATATAAAAACTCTTGTGTCTGACCACCTTAACCTAGTGTAAACTTCATCAAATTGAAAGAATTGTTTATTATTATTGTATTAGGTGAAGCATATAATGTGATCTATATTTCAGATTTCAAAAATGTTATATTGTTTGAAAGTTATAGTTGTTTTTCAAAGAGTCTATCAACCAGGACTTCTTTTTCACATCGCCACTTTGTGGCATACCATGATCCTGCACATACCGTAAACATATATTTTTAAATTCTAATTAAAATATATATATATAAAAACAAAAAAATTCTTAGTAATGTGAGAGCGAGAACATGTGCTACAAAAGTGGGCATGGTAATATAGAGTGAAACTCTAGAGGATGATGGGGAAGAAAAAGAAGATGGGATTGATGAATCCCTTATTATTGTTGATGTTTATAGTAGGTATATGGCTTTGGTTTCCCCATGGGTATAGGCTCTAATCTCTCTATTACCATTGGATTAGGGTTGTCTCTGGTAAACAAAAGTGTTGGTGTTGACTATTCCGAAGTGAATTATGGTGTTATTTTAATGTTACTACTATTAATGAGGTTTTAGTTATGTGTGATGTGGCCAAAAGTGAGGATGGGGTTTTGTAGGACTTGAGGAAAAATGTTTTCCTTCCTCCTTATCTTCATTTGATATCTCACATTTTGAACGTGATGACCTACATGAAGAGGATGAGATCCTCCTATATAAACTCTTAGAAAACCATTTGAAGGTGAATAAGATTGTCTATGGTTGTAGTTGATGCTATGGATAGTGATCATTTTTTGGGTCTGAGAAATATGTTTTTAGGTCTTTTGTGTTCCTCAATGTAACAAAAATTTATAGATCTACTAGAACCCTTTTAAGGAACTTAAGATTGATGGGGATTCTAATCTAAGTTTGTTGTGGATGTTGTTTCACCTTCTGATAAATTGGATGACTATGTTAGGAAGGATACTAAGAATTCTATTTATTCTTTGGAGTCTATGAAGATGGATATGACTACTCATGTTCCTCCAAATGTTTCTTCTTCTCTTTTGGTTGCTAATGATGACTCAACCCTTACTATCCATATGACTACTTCTTCTCAGATGATTTTTTTCTTTCTCCAATCATTGATACCAATTATAATGTTCTTGTGGCTATTATTTCTTCTCTATTGGTAGTTATAATTAATCTTAAGCCTGAGTGTTTGGAGGATGTCTATTCTTTTAATAGTTCTATTATGGAAATTTATTTTATGGATATGGATGATGCTCTTGACTCTATTCATGACATGTCTTCTTCTTGACTTAGTAGCTCTCTTGTTGTGGGAATATGTGGGAATCAACCCAATAAATTGATAATGTTAGAAGATGAATCCTTTAAGTTTTGAAACATTCTAGTTCAAGGTTGAAGTTTCTTCTATGTTGAATGATTTCTCTTCATTTTATTTTTCCTTTAAAGAGGATGGCGATAAGATTCTTCATAGAGCCCCTTAGTTTTTGGGTTCAAAAGGGGTCTCCAAGTTTCAACATAATGATAGAAATGTTCAAGTTTCCTATTTAGGTTCATCTCCCAAGATCATCCGTATGATTTTGGAATAAAAGGGTCTTCATGATTATCACTATCTCTTTTGAGAAATATTTTCTACTAACAAGATCAATAAATTTATGTGGAGACTATTATTCATTAGTTTCTATGTGTTTATGGACAAAAACCAGAAGTTCCCCACTTTAATTACCTTTTCTTCAAAATTTGGTAATTGGGTGTAGTAGATAGAACATGAAGACCCTTGTGACCTAATGTGCATCACACCCCATTGCCTACTAAAGAATAAAAAAATAATTTGTTTATAAGACAAAGGATGTACCATATATAAAGTTAGATGGATTTCCTTATTCCCTTTGGGTGGTTTAAATATTATATATGAAAGGTATATCTCACATAAAATATTTGGTGATGGATCTTTAGTTAATTGTTTGGGGCTAGTAGATGATATTATTAGTGATTCTAATACTTCTCCTTATCTCAAAAAAAACAAAAGTTATATTTGGAGAGAAGGATCCTCAAAAGTTATTTGGATCATTTCTATAAACCATGTTGACTTAGGATGGGTTGCTTCCTTTTTTAAGTCTTTCCCTTTAGTAGTGTTTTTCTGGTTCATCATGTCATTCTTTATTATTTAGTTGTGCTCCAAAATTTGGGACCCTTTCAAAATACCATTTATCTTAATAAAAAAATATCATTAATGAACAATAACAAAAAGTATAGTTAAAATAATATAATCAAAATTATAAATTATTTTTAAAAAATTATTAGAAATAATAAAATAGTAAACTATCAATTAAAACATATTAAATGTACAAAACAAATAATATATGTCACAATATAATTATTTAAAATATTTTATAATCTAAAATATAAAACATATGTATGGTTTAAAAACTAAATTTTAAATTAATTAAAAACATTAAAATACAATATTTTAAAAAATATTAACTATAATTCAATAAAAAATGTAATTTTGAATTTTTTTAAATAAAATAAAATACTAAAATTTGAAATTAATTTAAGAAGTTAATTTAATATTTTGAAATGAAAATAAAGTGAAGTAGAAAACTATTGAATGCATTTTATTTAACAGTATATAAGATTTAATATGGAAAACGCAAGATTCAATGATAAATCATATTTAATTTTAATATGAAAAATACAAGATTTAATGAAAAAATTAAAAGAAAAAATATGATCATTTTTAAAATGAATATTAAAATATTGTTTTTATATATTTAAGTATGGTTTTACAAGCATTCAAAATCATGTACAATGAAAAAACATCAAAATACATAAAATTCAATGGCAAGGCTAGTACGAACATAACAAAGCTAAAATAAATTAAGATGCTTCTTCCTACATTGTACAATTGGCTAAGAAGAGACATCATCTGAAACTTCAAAAAGGATAAAATCCAATGGCAAAACTAGTAAAAACATAACAAATCAAGACGCTTCTTCCTAAATTATACAATTGGTTAAGAAGAGTCATCCACAAAAACTTCAAAATAGATAAAATCTAATGGAAAGGCTAGAACAAACATAACAAAGCTAAAACAAATTAAGACGCTTCTTCCTACATTTTACAATTGGATAAGAAGACCCATCCTCCTAGATTTCAAAAGAGATAAAATACAATGAAAAGGCTAGTAAAAATATAACAAAGCTAAAACAAACTAAGACACTTCTTCCTACATTGTACAATTGGATAAGAAGAGCCATCCTACAAAACTAAAATCTTTTGACAAGAAGGGGAAGTATGGAAAAAATAATTATATATAAACAAAATGACTAAGAAGATCCATCCTCCAAAATTCAAATGTTTTGACAAGAAGGTGGAAAAAATGATTATGTATAAACAAAATGTCATGAAAATTAGACAAGAATGATAAATAGTAAGTTTGGATGAATTTTTAAAGAACTTAATTTTGCTAAGAAAAAAAAAGGAGTGTGATTATTTAGGGGTTTAAAGTTATGAAATAAATATGAAAAGTATTTAGAAATTCTAATAGAAATCTCATGATAATTATAAAAATTGAGATTATATAATGAAATTGATTAAATACTAAATTGAATTAGATGATAATTATCATATTAAGATTTTCATTATTTTAAAAAAAAAATATTTAGAATAAAAAATAAATCATAAATTATTGAATCTATAGTAACAATACTTTTAAAAAATAAAAAATAAAACAGAAATAATAAAATTTAAAAATATTAATTTTAATTATATTAATATATATTAAAATGGAAGTAATGTAATGAAATGAGAGATTTCTATTATTTCTTTTAGAAATTTAAAAATTAAATTAAATTATAAAATCTTGTTTCTATAACAAAAATTTAAAAAAATAAAAAATAAATATTAAAAAATATTAATTTTAAGAATATTAAAGCAATTTTTTTCCAATTTAAAATAAGATAATTGTACTCATTTTCTATATGAGTATTTATGACATTTGATTATTTTAATGCCTTTCATTTCACATTGTAAGATGATTATTAAATTTTTTCAATTTACAAATTATTTTAAATTTAAATTAGTAATAAATATATTAAACATAAAAAATATAGATACAAAGAATATAAAATTTAAAAATAAGTATATATTAATAATATATGAAAAAGTCTCAAATTTACTAACTTTTAAAATTCATACATGTTTTAAACATTGTAAATAATTAAAAATCTATAATAAATATAAATTTTTATTTGTAATAAAAAAATTAAAAATTAGAAAATAATTAAAATTAATAATCTATGCAAATATCTCAAATTAATTAAATTTTTTAATTTGAAAAGAATTATATATTAATATTAATATATAATAAATAATATAAAACATGTATATTGCATACTAAATTGTAAATTGGTAAAACAAGTTTAAGACATCTAATAACTTATATATTTTAAAGAAAAATCTTAAAATTTCATTTAGTAATTAATTGTATTTCTAATATGAAATATAATTTTGATTTTTAATTTTAATAAAATTACTATATGGTATTAATATAATTCTATTTAACATATAATTATAATAAGAAATTTGAGATTTAAATATAGCTAGTATAAAATTTTAATCTCTACTTTTAATAAATTTTTCTTATAAGAATTATATTTAATTATTGTAATAAAAAAAAATTGAGTAAGTTTAACATTTTAATTTATAGTGTCTAATAAATACATAAATTATTTCACTTTAATATCTTATTTAAAATTATTGATAAAATATTTTATATTTAATTTTAACTAGATTTAATTTTAAAAAAAAATAATTTATTATTATAAAATAAAATATTTATTTACTATGTTTAATTTAAATTATAATATTTTGTAAGGGAAAATATATCTCACATTTGTTTACCTAAATATTTATTAATGCATAATTAACATATAATAAATTTTAAAATATTTTTAAAATATATATAATTGAGAATAAATATATATTATATTATATCATATATTTACAATATTTTTATTTACGTTAGAAAAAATGAGTTATAGACTAAAATAAACTATGCAATATGGAAGGAGCAATAGAATTCCAAAATTCTCATGTAATAAGACTTCAAATGATTTAGCCAATCAAATTATCAATAAATAATTTTTAGATATTATAAACTTAAAAATATTGCATTTTCATTATATTAAATATAAAGTGTACAATAAATAGCAAATGTGGTAAATTTTAATTGGTTCACTGTGTAATAAGACTTCAAATGATTTACCAATCAAATTATCAATAAATAATTTTTAGATATTATAAACTTAAAACATTTTCACTTTATTAAATCCAAAGTGTACAATAAATAACAAACTTGGTAAATTTTAATTGGTTGAGAGGTATGATTTTAATCACTCGTTAAGGGAAGGAATTCAAAAAATGATGCAATAGTACTTGCTTAGCCTACCGGCAAGTACTAATAAAGTTATGTTTTAATAGATGTTATTAATTTATATATTTTCATTTATAATAATATGAAATCTTCAATAATGTTTTGAATTAATAAATCTTAAATTTATCATTTTAGATAACTTTTTATTATTATATAATTAACCTCTATGATTATACATGTGAATCTAAATATAATTCTAAATTGTTTACATAAATCTAAACTCTATTGAATTTAAAATCTAGAATGATCTCTATTAATTTTTGAAATATGTAATTAGAAATAACTAACTAAAATTCCATTCTAATTAACAAATTTTATGATCAAATTAATTCATTGTAAATATCTCTAAATCTCTAAAGAAAAACTATAAAAATTCCAATTTTAAATTTTATAAATTTTTTTTTAAAATTTCAATTAAAAATTTTATTAAAAACTTTCAAAATTTCAATTAGAAATTTTATATTCTTACTCATTATATATATTCAATAAATAAAAATATAATCTCTCCTCCTTAAATTCTTAAAAGACTCTGTTTTATCAACTTCACATACTAATTATTACACATGTTAATGCAATCACATCAACATAAAAAGAAAAATTACTAAATCAAAATAAAAAGAAGAAAGAAAATTTAAGTGTCAGCCTAATGAATGATTAAGCAAAATATATTTGTAGAGTTTACTAACTGTTGCTTTTTTAAAAAGTCCAAGTTTTAGTAATCATACCATTATTAGTTCCTGCCATAGGCAAGATACTATAGCATTCATTGAAAAGCAACTGTTTCTTTTAACTGTTCAATCATAGCATTTTATTTTTAAACAACTTTTTGCATTTATATAGTTGTACTATATATTGAATTTTTCACAATTGTACAAATAGTCTTTATTTCTAATTTTATTGGCTGCTTTTTGCTACAGTCATGTGTTTGGCTTTTTGTGCAAAATCATTAAATTATTTTACAAACTTTATGCAGCTTTCTAATTTAACTGTCCAATCATAACATTTTATTTTTGAACAACTTTTTGTATTTATATAATTCCACTATTTATTGAATTTTTACTAATATTGTGTGCATATTCTTTAGAACAATCTGAAAATTTTTTATTGAATTTTTTAAACATAACTTTATTTATATTAATAAAATAAAAATAATTCCATTTTATTAGATGTTTCTTTTATTCTTACAACTACTTTTAAGTTGTTTTTTATTATTATTCACTACAAGCTTTTACTCAACATTTACATTGGCAGGAACTAGACGCTATGCGTCCTTGTTGTATAAAACAATTTTTGTCGAATCCGGAAATAAATGAACGTACATTTATAGCCCATATGCGCTCTTCCAATCTACAGACCTTAGCTCTGCCCTGAACTCATAACAATGAACGGATTTGGAAAACCACACGTTGTGGCAGTGCCATTCCCTGCCCTCGGCCACGCTATCCCATTCCTCGACTTTGTTAAGCAACTTGCCTCACATGGCCTCACCGTCACCTGTGTCACCACTGCCGCAAATGCCCCCCGCCTGAAACTCCAAATGTCACAAGCCATCTCCTCTGGCCTCGATATTCGTATCCTTATCCTTCCTACGCCAGCCGTCCAAGGTTTACCCCAAGGATCAGAGAGCTACGAACAAGTTCCCTCCGAGCAATTTTATCTTATCTTTGAACTCGTTGCTAAGCTCGAAAATTTCTTTAACCTTTGGCTGGAGGATCAGATTCGAAAAGATTCAGGACCTCCTGTGTGTATTATGAATGATGTGGTTTTGGGATGGACCATGGAGGTACCCAAAAAGCACAATATCCCCACTGTGGTGTTCGACACATACGGTGCATTTGGGCTCAGTGTTATGCATTCTGCATGGCTGTCATCTTCGCAGAACGCATCGGAAAAGGAAGGAGAGAGTGTTGTTCTGAGCTTGGATCTGCCCAGTCCTCTCAGATTTCATAAACATGAGATAGACCCATTTTTGTTTGATCCGATCGTGATTGCCTTTATGGGACGGTTTGAGTCGGTGTGTGAAAGTTCTGGAATGCTGGTAAATACGTTTGAGCAATTGGAGCCTGAATATATAGAGTACCTGAGAAAGCGGTCAGGGAAGAAGGTGTGGTCCGTAGGCCCAGTTCTTCCATCTAATTTTTTTGGCGGCGCAGTGAAATCATCTGCCAGGGGAAAAATGACCGACATTGGGGAAGATAAGCTGCTGAAATGGCTGGATTCTCAGAACCCAAGGTCTGTCCTTTATGTTTCATTTGGAAGCCAGGTTTTTTTATCAGAAGAACAAAGCAAGGCATTGGCAAGCTGCCTGGAAGCCACCGGGCAGCCCTTCATTTGGGCCATCAAAGCGTCCCCAAAGATCGAACCCACGACATCCGGCTGCCCGCTAGATCTGGCACGCACATATCTTCCCGACGGCTTCGAAGACCGCACAAAAAACAGAGGGCTGGTCATATGGGGCTGGGCACCGCAGCTTCTTATTCTGTCGCATCCTTCTGTGGGCGCTTTTATGACCCACTGCGGGTGGAATTCTATGCTTGAAGGCGTGAGTTTTGGAGTACCGTTGATCACATGGCCCATGTATGTAGACCAACATTTCAATTCCAAACTGGCAGTCAAGTTGGGGATAGGAATCCAAGTTTGCGAGAATAGAGGTACAATTCCAGAGAAGCAGAGAGTGGAGGAGGGTGTGACACGTGTGTTGAGCAGAGGCGAGGGGACAGAGATGAAAAGAGCTGCAGAAAAGTTGAAGGACCTGGCAAGAAAAGCAATTGAGGATGGAGGAACTTCAAATGCAAATTTCAAAGATTTTGTGAGCGATATGTTTAAGTTGAACCAGGGAAGAATGGGTGTCGACTGTGGAGGATTCTCCAAATCTCAACTACAAGAGGTTTTGCGAGTAAAATCCATAAAGTAGGCATCTCCAAAGCTATCTGAAAGTTTCCACTATGATTTGTAGTTATGAGTTTGTCAGGGTTTTTTAAGTTTGTGTCTGGTTGTGAGTGGTACTGTTGCAGTGGATTAAATTTTCGCAGTGTTTAGCATGGTGTCCGTCTTCAATCGAAGAAATAAGAGATGTTTTTTTTGGTTTGGTGGGGGGGGCGCGGGGGGAGGAGGCGTCGTTACCATTATTGATGAAGATGTCAAGAAAGATGTTTCTGTTTTTTTCCGTGTTTGATATAAGAAATAATATGTTCCATTGTTCTTTGTTTCGTTGTTTTTTATTATTGAAGAAGATATTATAAGAATGTTAGGAATATTAAGGCAGTTAGTGGGTTTAATTAGTTAATAATCAATGAACCGATTTGAGAGTAGAATTAAAATTGTTTGACTAGATTTTTTTAACTCGTGGGTTTAACTAGCTAATATTTATAAATAAAAAAAATTCACACGAAGTGAATTCAACTAGTGAAATTGCAAAACAAAACAACAAATTTATCGACAACAAAAACAACCAAAGATCAGAACCAACAGACACAAGAAACTAGACAGATGAGAGATTAATCTCCTCCCATTCTTGATTAAGCTCCTTAAGGGTATCCAGGAAAGAAGTCTTTCTGGGCTAACACAAATCCAAGTCTTTAGAAGGGCCCTATTTCACTGACTGAGAAACAACCTGTAAATTCTCCTCTCGCTTCCTTCTTTTAGCCTTCCTGTTTTCCAATTCCTCTTGGAGAGTATTGAGGGAAGAAGTTGTTTTATCGATTATCTGTTTACTGAAGTTGACCGAATCTACCAACTTTTTGTTCACCCGATTTTGGTTGGCCTTAACATTGGCTTGAGCCCAAAGTATCTCATGTTTCTCTTAATAGAGGGAATCAAAGCCTTCAGATCATGGACATATTCTTTAATGATTTCTCAATTATCAAATATCTAAGCCAGCTCATTAACAACCTCCCAAACACTGTCATCCACACTAGTATGGGACCAATCCCTTGCTTTGGCCTCTACCTCTGCAATAGTTTCTAACCTATTAATTTTATTTTTGTTCCTATGTAGCTGAGCAATTTAGCCACTTGATTATGACATTTTGGCATTTGTAGAGAATGCATAATTTATTATCTTTATCCACAATACGTGGATAATCTGTACATTCATTTGCAGGGGTGGAGATATGGGAGTAAGGAGGGGAAATATTTTGTGGGACCTATGAGTGTCCTTTATGGGTCTAAGGAGTTGAAATAGGGGAAGGGAGATTAGGAGCTTGAATGAAATGTTTAACAAGGGTTTTTTTGGGGTCCACTTTGACCCAATTGACCAAGAGGAAGAAGAATCCTTAGGGACAACTATTGTTACCTCTAGCTCTTTTTCATTACCCAAAGCTTTCAACTTGGATATCGTTAGGGTGTTAACCCTAGTCGAGCTAGGAAGAGGAGAGACCGTTAACACAGGGGAAGCCTTAGAACTATCCACCTAGTTACTTAACTCAACAATTAATAGGGGTTTATTTAGACCTGAGGGGTCAAAGCCATATGAAATTTATACAAGAAAAGGATTAAACCTTGATGCAAAGGGGAGACCCATTATTTTTTGGATTTCACCATAGACTAAGATAGTTAAGATAAAATCCAAAAAAGAAAATTGAGCTTGATATCATGCCGAAAATGATTAAGCATAGGAAAAAGGTGAGAGTGAAAGCATTTGAACCTACCTTCTAGAGTGTTAAATTAGATTAGCACAACATCCACATCTTTCCATTCACCAAGGAGTTCTTCTTGATTGAAGTCATTTTGCAAACGATGTATTTTCTCACTTGGGCCGATAAATTTCTTAAGGTCCTATTTATAATAAGAATTAGAATTTTTAGAAATGATATTTCCTTCCACAATCAACCCAATAGTGGCCGCAATAGATTCCACCAAGACCAAAAAGAAAACAATCCAAATATTCACCTTTCCTTGGTCGTAGGACTTAGCAAACTTCTCAAAAAGTTCAATATTGAAACCCTTCATACCTTCAATATAATTATCCACATGACCAACTTGTAGGATAGGCCAAAGGATTTTGTTCTTCTTGACCTCATCATGGCTATCAATCTCTATATGATTAAGGTCTCCTCTAATGGCTTCATTGCAAGTATTCTTGATAGAAAAGGAAACATAGAATATCAAAATTATAAAAAAGACTGAGAAAAAATAGAGGTATAATCTTAATAAATCTCCTATTCATTGGATAATAATTGTCTTTCATCATAATAAATGCCTTGTGGACATTGCACATCCTAAACCAAGTGTGGAAATATCTTGTTTGATAGCCTCACATGCCTCTTAAGGTAATTATTGAGCTTCGAACCAAGTATGCATTGAGTCTATAAAATGACCCATTGCTACCAACCTATTAGTGGCCCCATTACCTTCACAACTTAAGTATGTTGGCATCTGACACATTTTTTTAAAATATTAAAATCATTTTAATTGTAATTTTATTGGATAATGTAAAGTTATTAATTTGATGTATGTTTCTGAACTTATTATTAATTATATTATCTGTGGTCTCATTTAAATCTATTCATTTTGACTATAAAATAGTTAATAATCCATCTAATTATTTTGTTATCACTTTTTTTTATATATTAATGTCTTATTTTGTAAATAAAGTCATTGTCCAATTTAATAATTAAGCCAAGGAGGTTCATTTTTGAGATGGACAACATCTTTTGGACAATCGATTGTTAAAAATCCTCCTTAGCCTACAAGATAATGTAGTTGTATGCCTCTTGTATAGTACATATGTGCGATGCCACTTTAATGCATACAAAAACATCTCATTAAAAATAATATTTTGTATAGTACTTGGCTTATATTTACCGAACCTATGCATTATCAATCTTTAAAATAATATTTTTTATAGAATAAATTATATATTTAATTAGTGAGTAATAAATGAATTAATATGAAAGTAGACTAAAAATTTTATGATTAGATTTTCTCAAATGTTTTGATTAATTCAAGTGGGATAGGGCCCGAACCCAACATTGAAAGTAATAAAAAGTCTTAAAGATCACACAAAAGAACTCACAAGAAGTGAATTCAAATAAATAACAAACTAACTAAGAAGAAAATCTACCACTAATAGAGCAAAAAAAAAAAACTAGTAGTTTGGACTAGCCTACCAAACATTACATAGGGGCATATGAACCCCTTTATAATCTTCATTAAGCTCCTTTAACTTATCCAAGAAGGAAGCCTTCAAGTAGGAGGACAACCCATAGAAACATTAGTTCACCTTTGAGAGTCACCTACATGCATTCCTCTCTCTTCCTTTATTTATCCATATTTTATTCTAGCTCCTTTTGTAAGGTATTAAGGGAGAGGGTGGTCTATTCCATCTTCTATTTACTGTAGTCATCCAAATCTTGAAGTTTCCTGTTAAGCTAGGACTAGTTGGCCTTAACAAATTGGCTAACACAGTAACCATTTCATTCTTCTCCTCCTCGGTTGGTACTTGGTTCTTAAGCTCTTTGATTTGCTCCTTTATGTCTTGCCAATTATTGATCTTTTGGAAAAAATTATCAACCACTCCCTACATACTCTCATCACCCTTCCCCAAGGTCTAGTCAGCCACCCTATTTTCCACTTTAGCGATGGCTTCCAACCTATTTATCTTTTTCTTGACAATTTGCATCTACAGAATAAGCCAATTAGAAACAACATCCTACCTATTGTATAACACACATAACCCATCCACCTTTCCCCCAATAGTTTCTAGATCATAATGATCTTCAATAGTAGCATTATTTATCATCTTAGGAGGGGTAATGTTTTGGGGAATGGTAAGATCTCCTAGACAACCAGTTAGAGCGAAACAAGGGAGGAGGGGTTAATAGACTAGGATGGGGAATTTTTAGGAGCCGGGATGAATCATTAGACCAAGAGGAAGATGAGTATTAAAAAACCAACATGGTTTTTTCCTTAGGTTATTCTATACCAAGAGCCCTGCATTTGGATTTCCTTAGAGGGTTGAATCTGGGGGATGGGTATGTGCAGGATCATGGTATACCAAGCTATGACCTTAAGCAGCAATGAAAAATCAGAAAATTAGGATTAGTCAACTTGACATAAAAAGTTGAAAATTTTATCAACCTTATGTGAAAAATTTGTAAGTATATCTGTATGAAATTGAATGTAGTTGCTAAACTACTAGCCCTTGTCTTAAAAAAAATTAATCTAATTGTTCAAAATTTTAGATTTCAATGCAGTAGTAGGAAAATTTTAAGAAAAAGATAAAAAGTACGTGTATGTCTGACCACCTTAATCATAATCAAATGATGATATACTTTCACAAGATTCCAGATATAAGTAGTAGACTCGTGCCCAGATGTGATGCATATTTTTGTGTAATTTTTTCCTAGATATATAATTAATTACGAATTTTCTGCTACAACTTATTCAGAATGAAAAAACTCTCATGTCTGACCACCTTAACTAATTCTAAACTTTAGAAAATTGAAATTTTTTTTTCTTATAGTAGGCAAAGCACAGAATGCGATGCATGTTTCGGATTTCAAAAAGGTTAAACCATTTGAAAGTTATAGTTGTTTTTAAAATCACTTTGTCAATTAGGACTTTAGAGATAACTCAATTAGAAAATAAGTATTAATTACTTACTAAACTCAAATTTTGACAATCTTGATGGACAGCTGCTAATGTCTTTAAGAAACCCTTTTTGTTTCATCAATTTCGGGTGAAAAAAAGGTCATCATCTACATGGTCAAAGTCTAGAGATCAAAGGAAATATGGTGAACACATCTTTTGGGTTGACCATCCTTGTTTGGCATTGCAAAGTCAAAACCCAAGGCAAATACCAAGCCTAATTAGATATCCAAAATAATATCACATATCTGATATAATCATATATTCGATAATTTTGCATATCCAACTATTAGATATGCAATATCTCCTGCCCAATTTCAACATTTCAATGCTTTTTTCAATTTTATGATTTTAGATTTTTAGGTTATATATTATAAATTTCATTTTTTTTAATAATTATTAAATGATAATAACATTAGTATTATATAATTATTTATATAAGTATTATATTATATAAATTAGTATTATATTATTATTTATTTTTCTATTGTATAATAGTATAATATTAGTATTAAATATTTATATTATAATAATAATACTAGAGGGAGAGAGAGAGAGAGAGAGAGAGAGAGAGAGAGAGAGAGAGAGAGAGAGAGAGAGAGATGAAAATGAAAAAGTTGAGGCAAAATTTGAGTGGGAGATTTTGGATATCTAATATGTTCGGATATCCGATTGTATTTACTAGCATCTAAAAGAAAAAGTTTATTCTCTAGGTCCCTTAGTCCGAGAACCACATTTTTTGTAGAGCATATCATGGGATTGCAATTGTAGAAGATAAGAATTTACTTTTTCCACCCTTTTTGTTGGAATTTCTCTATTATCAAAGGTTTTTGCATCACCTTTTTGGTCTCACGATGGGTATTAGTAGCCGTCAAAAGCATAAACGGAAGAAGAATCTCACAAATGAAGAGATTGAAGTGTATAGAGAAATGTATAGTGTTGCCCATCAGAACAAGAGGCAAGGTATGTTAAATATTAATGAAGATTTGGGCATAGGCCTACCCCTAAATGTGGTTTCAAGTGAAGAAGAATGTGAATTTGAAATGATTTATGACAATAATATTGAAAATTAGAATGTAGGGATTGCAGATGAAAATGTAGGTTTTGAAAATGAACATGTAGATGTGGACAATGGAAAAGTGGACATTAACAATGAAAATCCATTGATTGAAAATGAAGGAATTGACAATGATAATGGTACACAAGAACCAAATCAACGTAACACATCTCCAAATTATATGAGAAGTGAAGTCCCTTGGGTGGAAGAAAGACAAACTTCAAATTTGAGACCTTCAACAGCTGGGTTAACACATAACTTTCCACTCGGTTGATACTAATACTTGGTTAACCTTGCATAATATTCATCGATAGGTAACTCTCTACTCGGTCTTGCTTATACCGACTATATGACTTTGTTAGCTCAAAATTTATAAACCATAATGCATCTTAATTCATGCAGATTTGGTATGTGCACATCAAATATAAGGAACTCTATGTAAGATAAGATCAATTTTGAATATCAGTTCCATACATACCTATTTCACCTTAGGTGGGGGTATCGATGTCACCCAATCCAATGGACGAGGTTTCACTGACTACATTGCTTGAATTAGCATTCTCATTTGATGCCTTTCTCCACATAGTATTTCTAATCCTCATGATATCTGCAATAGTGTTGCCACTCTCAAATATATGTCCTTCTTCTGGTGCTCGTTCTTTGCAATCCTTGCTTAGGTGACCGACTTTATGATAATGTAAGCATGTCATACCAATTCTTTTCCAGCTTTGAGATTTTCTAGCCCATCTCTTCCTTGTACAATTCTCTAAAATATGTCCATACCTTCCACATACTATGCGGTTAACCCATATGTAGTAATCCCAAGTGTATGAACTATTTTGTCTCTTTGGTTGATAAGGTTTGTTCTTCTTTTTTGGTGTCCAGACTTGCTTCATCTTTTCCTTACACTCTTGTGAAGTGTCTCCATGCTTATTGCAAGTGTAACATAGTTTCTCCATGGTAGGATTGTTAGAAGTCTCATTCATCTTAGCTCTGCACTCATATGCATGATGTCCAAATTTACCACAATAATAATAGTAACCATTAAACTTAGGAATGACTTGAGGTTTACCTTGTGCTTTACTCCTGCAAAAATTTGAAGTATGTCCTGGTTTTCCACAATGATAGCATGTCAGCATCTTAGATTTCTGATTTTGATTGTTGTTCACTTCTTCAGCTTGTTTGGATGATTCCCCTTGTCCGATGTAGCCTAATCCAGCTTTGCTTCGACCAAACATTCTTTGATTAATCAGAAAATCATCAATCTTCTTAGAACTTTCTTCATCATTTCATTGTGTTTTAGCTGCGTCTTTACTTCATTTCTCAGTTTTTCATTTTCTTCCCTAAGTAAGTTCCAATATCTTCAAGTTTTCTTGACAACTCACCATTTACTCGGTTGATCTCTTGGTTTACAATCATCATTTGATTTGATATTTCAAAATGATGCTCAGTAAGTCTTTGTATCTTGGTTTCTTTTGCTTGAAGTTGTTCAGTCATCTATCTTCGGCCTTCAAAAACTAGATTCCTTTCTTGTTCAACTTGTCTAGCATTTACATTACATCAATCATTCTCATCATCTATGATTCTTAATCGATCTACAGGGCTTTCACTTGTTCGGTCAAGTGAAGAGTCTTTTCAGACAAATCAGAGATTGCACTTTCAGAACCATAAAAAATACTTCCTGAACTAGATCCAATGTTATCAAATAACTCATCAATCTCTTCTTCATGGTAACTGGTCTCATTTTCCTAAATAGATAGGTTCTTTCTCTGAACCAGTAACTTCTTCAATGCATCCTTAGCTTGTTTGTATTGCTCTATAAACATATGCATTTGAATATTTTGATTATCTATTGTCTTATCCAACTTAAATCTCTCCATGGTTAGATCTTTACTCTTCAATGTTTAAACCGTCCAATAAGAGATCTGAGCTCTGATACCAATTGTTGGAATGGAGAGACATGGTACTGAGAGGGGAGTGGTGAATTAGTAACCTCAAAAACTTTAACTCCAAAAACTCAATCAGCAAATAGTAGTAAACTCATTTTTTAACTGCATCCATTGGATGCATCATTCATTCAATTAACTTGTAAATGTAAATTGCATGAAATCAACAATAAATCAACCACATAACACAAGTATTTTGGTTATGCAGAAACCCTTGTTAGAAGGTAAAAAATGTGGTGGGGATGACACCCACAAATTCTTCACTACTGCAGATAATAAAGTTTTCCTGTTAGGGCTACAAGTTGTGATCACTTCTGGTGATCTTACCCTGCTAGGAGTAATATTTAGTTCATCTAGATCTACCTAGTTATAGGTTTTTAACAACACTACTTGAGTGTGTACTTGGTTAAGAGATTTTCAATAAAGACTGTTAGGTCTACTCTGTTAAGAGATTTTCGCTAACTCTGTTACAATGATTAGAGAATAATAGGATGTATATGCAAATGACAACTTAACCTTGTCTGAAAGAGATCTATGAAATACTGAATAAATATCACCTTGATATGTGAAAATCTTATCTCTGAACTACTCAGTAGCCTTGTCTGATTTTGCCTAATCTGAATGTCTCTATATTCTTCTCTTCTATGTCTGATAACTGATGTTTTGAAGTTGGCTTCTTGCTTCAAGAACTCCTTCACTTGTTCATACCAAACATATCATCCTTATCATGTTTATTTCAAAATGACATGAAATACAAATATATAGCATACTGCTATTGCTGCTTAACAAAATAGGGTTACAAAATCTTAGGAAAAACCCTAAGAGCTATGGTGTACAAAAATAACCTAGATCTAGAAATTACATAGAGATCATCATCACAATTAATGATTACATCCATAATAAATGATCCTCCATCTTGGTAAAATGTTTTATGATTCTATTGTAACTGCTTGCATAGATATATGTACCAAAACTGATTACTATGTGGTTTCCTGGATTGCTCGGTAAACACTATCAATACTGCTCGAAAGTTATACTGGTGCTCGGTGTCTAGTCTGCTAGGTGTTTACTGACGCTCGGTATTGGTATACACTGATGCTCAGTAAAATTGCTCTGGTGCTCGGTTAGAACTGTTATCTTTTGTTCTCGATAGTGTCTTGAGATAACTCCATATGAAGGTTTATATAGTTAACCAACTAGCATTTATAGCTTGTAGTACTTCATTTTACTGACTAGATAGCATAGGTAACCAACTGACCATCTTTGATACTAATGAAAATCCTTAATGCTCAAATAGAGATAACAAAGATAATATAAAAAAATAGAATAAAGATAAAATATAAGTGTTTTCTCAATGGAATGATCTATTTAAGTAACTTGATTAGAATCTGACCTCATGTCCCCATGCAATTGCTTAAGTTCAATTTCTGCTCAATTTTAAGTAGTAGAAGTTAGGGTTCATTTGGTTGTTGGAATTAAATAACAGTCAAATTGTCAAATTCCAGTATTTGATAATTTTGGAAGTTTTAAATCCAGAAAATGGTTTTTTTGTAATATGGCTAGAACCATTTGGTCCACCTAGAATTCACCTGGAATTCATAATGAGAAGATGGAAAATGTTGTTTGCATATGGATTTCAAAATATTATAAATTTTTCTTTACCTCTAATTCCCATTTATGTGAAATTGAAATTAATTTTCCAATTCTGCCTATTTAGATGGAAGATTGAAATGTTCATTTTGGGGGTAAATGAGAATTAACAAATCACTATTCCTATTTCATGTTTTGAACATAAACATCGAAAATGTCTTCCAAGATTTGACAATCCAAATTCCAATCTAATTTCACCAAACAAATGGACCCTTAGGCCTCGTTTGGTTGCGAGAATTAGTCTGGAATTGGAATTGGCATTTGTAATTTCTGATTTTGTTGAATCCTTAGTTTGGGAGTGTAATATGAAAATAGAATAGGAAGATGTAAATGCTCATTTTGGCCCAAAATGAGCATTTACATCTTCCACTTGAAAAGGTGGAATTGGAATTTGAAACTGGAATTGGAATTGGGGTAAATCAAATTTTTAAATTTTTCATGTTCACTTAATTTTTTAATTTTATTTGTGTGCGGAGGGATTTAATTTACTTTTTATTTTTTTTGGTGGTTTGTAACTTTGTTTTTGATTAAGTAAAATAGGTTTTACAGGGACCCTAAAACCCACAATAGTTTAAAGTTTAAATAAATTCAAGAGTACCATGCAAGGAAAATAAAATAGAGTATCTAGGACAAGCTACTATAGGGCTAGACATGAAAAAATAGAGAAAGTAAAGCAGATCCAAAGGACAAAGCACCAAGACTAGTTAAGCCAAGATTTTGAGCATGACAACTGCATTGCTTTCAAGGGCCTCCATCAGTTGAACCGTATCTTTGACGTTCTACACTTGGGAACCTTGTGGATCTACCTTCTCCCTATTCTTCCTGGTTCGAGCCCTGGTTCTTTTACCTGGTCCTTTAGTTGGCTCCTTGTCCTCCTTCATAGTCCTCTGCTTGGAATTGGGGTCCATTTTTTCTTCCATCTTTTTAATCAACAACTTAAGGTTCTTATTGGACATTTTAAGGATGTTAAAGTTTTTCTCTGCCACTCCCTTGAGGGTTTTTTGTAGACTTATCATTTTGGATTCCATGTTCATGACCCTGGTTTCTAGACTTGGCTTAATCTTTGTGATCTTTTCCTTGTTATCCAAGCCTTGAATTATTTCCTTGATGTCCTCGATCTCGTGGTAGAGCCATTTGAAAGATCGAAACTAGTCCTGTATACTATTTTTAGTGTTGTTAAGAAAATCCATGTCCATCTCCCTAGCTTTATCACTCAGCACTACCAATATAGGGTCTATCAATTCTTCCTTGTGGACTTTTCCTTCTTTGCCCTCCAGAATCTAAGGAAAGATGGCTTCCCTTATTATTCCCATCTACACGGTGTTGATATTGAAATTTCTCTAGACCTTTTTACCCCTCCCGGTGTCCTGAGTATTATACTCTCCCCCTAAGGCTTCTTCGGTCTCATCAATCCTTATGGGTGACTGGTTAGTGCCCTACTCATTTTTGTCTTCAGTCTCGGGGGCTTGATTTTTACTGCTAGTGTTCGGGGACTGAGGAGGAAGGGTTTTTTCCTTGCTGATAGTGAGATCGACCAACAAGTGACCAGAAAGGTCCTGCATAGGTTTGGGGGTGTCCTCCTTGTCCTGTTCTTGCATAATGGCAGAACCCAAAATGGGGTTTCCCACTTCTTCAACCGAATCCATTTCTTCCTCCTTTTCATTATACTCTTCCTCTGAGTTTTCCTTCTTCCTATCCTATTTTTTGGAAGGTAATTCCTTCTTGATAGTTTTCACGGGGCATTTTTTGGATGGGGAGCCCTTTCTTTGTTTATTGAAATCAACTTCCTCACTGTCATCTGAAGGAACGCCCACTGAAGAGCCCAAGGAACATAATCTGAACTAGAGTACTCACTGATAGCTTTTCTATCCCCTATTTCCTTGCCCATGATTTGGGTTTTAAAGAATTCGTATAACAAAATGATTAATCCTTCATGCAGAGCAGGATTAGCAATTTTCTTATCTCTAAAACTAGTTATATTCTTGTTCATTGAAGAGAAGAGATAATACGGAATGGAAATCTTGAAACCATGCCTAAAATGATTAAGCAAGATGAAATGATAAGTATAGTTTCTATCAAACCTGGTATCCAAGGTAATGTAGTAGATGAGGGCTTTTAGGATGTACTGCCAGAGCATCTTCAAACTCCCGGGAAGGTAGTCAGTGCCTACTTTGACAATGGTGTTCATGTCAATGCCATCCCTCGTGAACTTTTTGACAGCCATATCAGATAGTTTTTCATCTTTGTAGAATTTTTCCTCAGCGGTAGGAATGCCAGAGACCAAAGAGATGACCTCCTCCGTGATAGTGAACTACTTGCCATCAATCTCCACCTTCCCATCTTTCCAAGTATTAACAAATATTTTGGTGATGTCCTTCCTGCACCCATGGAGACATTCAATAAAAGTGGTAACTTCCCCTTTCTGTAAGGCATTCCATATTTTTGTTCACTTCTTTCATTTCTCACTATCGCCCTCCGGCTCCCTTCTTAACCTCTCCCCAACCATGGCTATAGTGATAGCTCTGGTAAACCTCTAGTTTTGCTGATAATTTTTGCTTGCCTTCTTTCTTACTTCAACATTGCTCTTTCCAAAAGTAGGATTTTTGAAATGAGTACAAGATATGGGGAAGAGGGCCCTAAAAGAATATGGAGGTGATGTGTTATTAAAACTCATGCAACTCTGCCACAACTCACCATGAGTGAAATAACATATCTTAACTAGCATGTTACAGTTATAGTAATTATTGGGTAAAGCTATGGTACTTTGAAGATCGCCTCCATCCAGAGAATCCAACTAGACTTTATGGAAAATTTCATCATTGTGCCGTAAGTAGTAAGTTTCCTTGCTAGCAGCCAGTAAAGTGATCCAATCAGCGTCCCAGTTGGTAACAGAGGTAAGCACGTGAATATATATTTCATCCTCCAAGAGATAGGTCCAAGTGGCGCAAAAAGTGATGACCAATGCAAGATCAAAGCCACATTTGCTAACCTGGCCGAAGGAGAACTAGTAGTTGTTTCTTTGTTGAGGATCATACATGGCTATCACAAACTTTTTAATTGCTACAAAATAGAATTTTCTTCTTCTAACAATCAGCTTGAGTGAGCTAATGAGCTCACCCGAATACTTTGAAGTGACTAACATCTCTTGTTGGGAGTACAAGCAGCCTAGATGGTTTTCTGGGTTCCATCCTCAATGTTTCTACTTTCTTCCTCTTGCCTTATTTGACTTTCTTTTTTTCTACCTGGGGATTTGAGTTTATCCCTAACATCGGCTCTTTTTTTGCTTCTTGTAGCTATAGGAGAAATTGGGGAGGGATCTCTGCTTTTGGATCTCTTCTTACTTTGAACCTTCTTCCATCCCTCTTTTTCCTCTTTAAATTTAGCAAAGAGCTCCTCCATCTTGGTGAGTTTCTTAGGAGAGATAGAACCCAAAAGAAGATCCATTTGTTGGACTTTGTTAGAGTCTTCTGTCTCAGGGTGGTTGCATGAGTCCGGGGGGCCACCAAGTTTACCCCTAGCCGAGCTAGAATAGCATTCTTCCAAAGGGCATTCGAAGGAATTTGGGACAAAGGAGGCAAAGGTAGAACCAGGGCATGAATCACCCCCCTTCCCCCTAACCAATGTCACAGGTGTCGTCAATGGAGTCTTGCAGAATATTGACTTCCAAGTCTATGCATTTAGACTGGGGAGAATCCTTTCTAAGAGCTGAACACTCTTTATTTGGTGTTGTTTTCTCCTTTGGTTCCCCTATGTTAGGTTCTTTTGGGACTTCCTGATTTTTCTCTAGCTTATCCCATTTTTTCCATTCTCTTTGATTCAGGACCTATGATTCAGAATGAGGATTGGCTGACTTCCTTGGAAGGTGTTCTAATTCATTACCTGACTTGTTCTTATTAACAACTAGAGCTTTCCTTTCTCTTTCCAAGCTCATGCGCACTGGACACGATCTGGCTTTATGTCCCACTTTCTTACAATGGAAGCATGCAAAAGGGATACTTTCATAATCTGGCTTTTGCAAATGTTTTCCCAGTTTAGATTTGAGAACAATGATTTCCAGCATATCTTGACCCTCTTCCACCCCAATACAGATCCTAGCATAGGTGAGGCGGCTTTTACCCATAGTCACAGGGTCAATGGAAAGTAGAGAACCAAAGGATCTGGCAATACCATTGAAGACATCTTCTACCCAGAATTCCAAAGGGATTTCTGGGAGTCGAACCCAAACTGGGGCCTGGACGAAGAAAGAATCATTGAGGTCTAACTTCGGGGTCCATTTTTGCACCACAAGAGTAGCCTTGCCAAATGACCAAGTGCCCGCACATAGGATTATGACTAGGTCTTCTTTGTAGGAGAACTCAAAGGAGAGAAATCCCTTCGCCATGGCCATGACAAGGACTTGCCCCTTGAGCTCCCATTTCTTTTTCGCAAAGATTCTCACTATATCTATGTTGGGTTTAGACCCTACAAATTTTCCTACGAGAGTGTGGTCCATTGAGGCAATGTTGTGATCCACCAGCTCATTAGGAATTTCTAGGATAAAATTTCCTTTCTCTTTATCAGAAAGATCCTTTATGGAAGGGAAGGAAGACTTGCATGAAAGTTGTATGCCAAAAAGGATTAACCATCGATGATGAGAGGCATTTCTGTTCTGATCCTTTGTCTGAGTCTTCGTGGCTGAGGGGGAAGGGGAAGGGTTTCCTGCTCCCTCCCTGGCCGCCTTACCAGGGTCTATCTGCTTGACTCTTGGGTCCCCTTCCCTGTTCTCTTCATTCCCCGCTCCCTGATCTGCAGTGACACCATTGCTAGTAGCATGTTCAGTGTGCAAACCAGGGTTCCCGCCCATGTTTAGATTCAAACTTCCCCCTGCTCGCCCATTGTCATCCATCTCTCGCACTTCTCCCAACTCTTTCTTCTTTGTTGTGGTTTGTAACTTTGTTATTTATTTGAATTTTTTTGAAAAAAAATTTAAAAAAAATTTCAATTTTTTTTTCAATTTTTTTTTTCGAATTGTTTTGTCAATTTTTTTTTTAAAAATTAACTTTATTTTTATTTTTACTTTTTCTCGAATTTATTTTCCTAATTTATTTGTCAATTTTTTTTTAAATTTTGGTTATGATCAATGATTGTAACTTGGCCGGCTGCCTCCAACTTTGGCTACCTAAAACGGTCTTTGATTCCATTTTCCAATTTTCATTCACGTAGATTGTAATGACACAAAGCACATTCAGGTTAGGTTTGTTAACGTACATGAATAAAACAAAAATTCATTTAAACTTCACTTTTCTACCGATGACCTTACCTTGCTATTTGACATGAATTAAATTCCTTTACACTTCACTTTGATTTTTTATATAAAATTAAATTAATAAAAATGAATTATTAAATTAAAAAATATTAAAACAATTCAAAAAAAAATTTAAAAAACCATACTCAAATTCCAATTCTAGTTTCAAATTGTGGAACCAAATAGAGGAAATGCATCTTCTCGCTCATATTCCAGGTCAACCAAACGGTCCAAACTATATTCTCAAAATGGAAAATCGGAATATGAAATCTATGATTTGACCATTTCCAACATTTGATCAAATTTGACATTTCCTAATTCCCACAACCAAATGGGGCCTTAGAGTATTCCAATGGAAAATTGAAATTGTGGGAAAAGGATAATATAGAATCTATTTCTACTTTTATGAAATGGCTATTATTTAGGCAATGAAAATAAGGCTAGGATCCCATGGGAGGGGCTTAAGCTCTATTTTTAAGAAGCTAGATGTCCCTCGCCATCTTATGAGATTTTTCTAAGGCATGTCAAATTTTGGAGTGAAATTAATTATTTTAACATAATTTTTTATTAGTACATAAATTTTAGAAGATAAAGCTTCCTTAAATTTTGGGGCTAAACATTTAAGCTAAATTGAAGAGTAAAATTCATGGGACTGGTAGCTTTAAAATATTCCTAAAAATCCTCAAGCAACTCAAGCTCTATTTTTAGGGAAGCCCCCTCCCATTGGACCCCAACCTAAGCCATGAAAGAAAAGGAGGGGCTTAATATAAGCAGTGGATGCTTATTGAAAAAACTTCACTTATCTTCATGAATTTATTTGTCTCCCTTATTTGTTTCTAAATTTTCTCTCCAATTTTTATATAAAAAAACTAATATTAAAATGCTTGTTGAAAAACAAGAAGCAATATTAGCAGTTGCATGAAAAAAGATTGATTGAAATAAGAAGCAAAATTTTGAGAACTAACCAGAATAAAAGCTAAGAAGGTGCATAGAGACCTGCCCTAAGAGGTTAAAATATATAGCTATCTTTTATCTATTTGATATCTATTTTAATTTTGAAGGTCACAATTTTTAGATTTGAGGGAAATTAAAAGAAATATTTTTGTTGACACATGTGAGGAAGCCTCTCAACTTTAAAAATCAAAATAAATTATAAGATCTTATTTGTACAATAAAATTTTTAAAAATGTAAAAGATGTTTAAAAAATATTTTAATTTAAGAATATTAAAAAGAAAACTTTGCCCTATTTAAAAAATAAAATTGGATGAAAAAATTAAGGTTAATTGAATAGGATAATTGAATAGATTTCCTAAATGACTTAATATTCTCTAATTTTCCTAAGAAAACATAAATTTGTTCCCTCTTCATATTGGTATGTGTGTTCCATGCATTGTGCTACATGGCCTGCTCCCCTAGGTAAGACATGTAATAAATTATATATTTTAAAGAAAAATCTTATAATTTAAAAAAGTGAAGGGTATAACACTTAAGGAGGAAATAATAAAGTTTAATTTATAAACATTAATATAATTTAAAATAAATAAAATTTAAAATTGATAATAAATGTATAAATATTAAAAATTTGGTGTTGATTTAGAAATTTAGTAAAGTTATTTTTAATAGATATTATTAATTAGTTTATTCACTTTTACAATAATATGAAATTTTCAATGAATATTTTAAATAAAAAATTCTTATATTTATCGTTGTTGGATAACTTCTTGATCATATGATTAATTTCTTATAATTCTAAATTGTTTAGATAAATCTAAGTTCTATTGAATTTAAAATATAAAACCTATTTAGTCTTGATATCTCTGTTTATATTTGCAAAGAGATAATGTTAATAAACTCTACCTATCAACCAAGGTATTCTTCTTTACTCAAACTTCAATTTTAGTTTTGAAAAATAATTAAAAATGGCTTAAAAACAAACATTAATACTTAAAATGTTGAAAAAAATAATTACAGAATATTTAGTTCTTTGTAATATTATTGATATATTTTAAATGATCTCCTATAATTTTTGAAATATGTTATTAGAAATAATTAAATAAAATATCATTCCAATTAACAAAATTTATGATCAAATCAGCTCATTATAAATGTCTTCAATAAAGAAAATGGAAACCCTCATCTTCAAATCTGTAAAATAACTTTAACATTCCAATTAGTTTAGATTAACACATTATATATATATATATATATATATATATATATATATATATATATATATATATATATATATATATATATATCATCCTTTAAATTCTTAAAAGAAAAAAAATAGTTGTTTATCAACTTCACATACTAGTTATTACACTCAGAACGTTAATGCAATCAAATCAATTTACTAAATCAAAATAAGAAAGAAAAATTGCTAAGTGTCAGGTTAATGAATGATCAAGCAAAATATATTTGTAGAAATTATGAACTGTTTTGCTTTTTTTAAAAGTCCAATATTTAGTAATCATACCATTATTCTTCAAAACAATTCTCATGGAATCCGGAAATAAATGAATGTCCGTTTCCTCTGTAACACATTTAGCTCTATCGATTTACAGACCTTACCTATGCCCTGAATTCATACTAATTATTGCACTAAAGACGTTAATGCGATCAAATATATTTGTAGAAATTATGAAATGTTTTTCTATTTCTGAAAAGTCCAATATTTAGCAATCGTACTATTATTCTATAAAACATTTTTCGTTGAACCGGAAATAAATGAACGTCCATAACTGTGTAGCCCATCTGCGCTCTTTCGATTTACAGACCTTACCTCTTCCCTGAATTCACAGCAATGAACGGTTTTGAAAAACGACACGTTGTGGCAGTGCCATTCCCTGCCCTCGGCCACGCGATCCCATTCCTCGACTTTGCTAAGCAACTTGCCTCACATGGCCTCACCGTCAACTGTGTCACAACTGCCGCCAATGCCCCTCGTCTGAACCTCCAAATGGCACAACCCATTTCCTCTGGCCTCGACATTCGTGTCCTTGTCCTTCCTGCGCCAACCGTCCAAGGTTTACCCCAAGGATTAGAGAGCTACGAACAAATTCCCTACGAGCAATTTTATCTTATCTTCGACCTCGTTGCTAAGCTCGAAAATTCCTTTAACCTTTGGCTGGAGGATGAGATTCGAAAAGAGTCGGGACCTCCTGTTTGTGTAATGAATGATGTGGTTTTGGGATGGACAATGGAGTTACCCAAAAAGCACAATATCCCCACTGTGGTGTTCGATATATACGGTGCATTTGGGCTCAGTGTTATGCATTCTGCATGGCTGTCATCTTCGCAGAACGCATTGGAAAAGGAAGGACAGAGTGTTGTTCTGAGCTTGGATCTCCCCAGTCCTCTGAGATTTGAAAAACATGAGATAGACCCACTTTTGTTTGATCCCATCGTGATTGCCTTTATGGGACGGTTCGAGTCGGTGTGTGAAAGTGCTGGAATGCTGGTAAATACGTTTGAAGAAATAGAGCCTGAATATATACAGCTCCTGAGAAATCGGACCAGGAAGAAGGTGTGGGCCGTAGGCCCACTGCTTCCGCCTGATTGTTTTGGCGGCGGAGTGAAATCATCTGCCAGGGGGAAAATGACGGACATTGGGGAAGATAAGCTGGTGAAATGGCTGGATTCTCAGAGCTCAAGGTCTGTCCTTTATGTTTCATTTGGAAGCCAGGTTTTCTTATCAGAAGAACAAAGCAAGGCATTGGCAAATGGTCTAGAAGCCACCGGGCAGCCCTTCATTTGGGCCATCAAAGCGTCCCCAATGATCGAACCCACGACATCCGGTTGCCCGCTAGATCTGGCATGTACATATCTTCCTGAGGGCTTCGAAGAGCACACAAGAAACAGAGGGCTGGTCATATGGGGCTGGGCACCGCAGCTTGTTATTCTTCGCATCCCTCTGTGGGCGCTTTCATGAGCCACTGCGGGTGGAATTCTATGCTTGAAAGCGTGAGTTTTGAAGTACCGTTGATCACATGGCCCATGTATGTAGACCAACATTTCAATTCCAAACTGGCAGTCAAGTTGGGGATAGGAATCCAAGTTTGCGAGAATAGAGGTACAATTCCGGAGAAGCAGCGAGTGGAGGAGGGTGTGACACGTGTGTTGAGCAGAGGCGAGGGGGCACAGATGAAAAGAGCTGCAGGAAAGTTGAAGGACTTGGCAAGAAAAGCAGTGGACGATGGTGGATCTTCGAATGCAAATTTAAAAGATTTTGTGAGTGATATGTTTAAGTTGAACCTGGGAAGAATGGGTGTCATCTGTGAAGGATCCTCCAAAGCTCATGAAGTACAAGACGATTTTGGGAGTAAAATCCATAAGCTGAGCATCTCCAAAGCTCTCTGAAAATTTGCACTATGATTTGTGGTTATGAGTTTGTCAATGATTTTTAAGAACGTGAGTCTGGTTATGAGTTGCAGTGATTTAAATTTTCGCACTGTTATAGCAAGCTTTCTGTCTTCAATTTAAGAAGTAAGATATTAAAAAGATGTTTCTATTGTTTTAGAACATATAAGAAAACTAACTTTTTGATAGGAAGGAAAGATGTTTCTATTGTTTTTTGTTTTGTTCTCTGTCAGTATTATTGAAGTTAAAAGAAACAACACTTTCTTACTATTTTATTTTTGTTTGATATAAGAAATAACAGGTTTCTATTGTTTTCTGTTTTTTTCTCTGTTTTTTTCAAATTTGTAAGCAAAGAATATTAATATAGTTATTAAGTTTAATTCGTTATTGGTTAATGAATGGATAAGAGAGTAGAATTAAAATTGTTTGATTAGGATTTATAAATGTTAAAATAAATTTTTTTACAATTTTATTGGAGAATATAATTGTTGGGGAGCAAAGTCTAACCAACTTCCTCTTTCTTCCCGTCCTTTTGGTGACTGTTCATATTCATTGTAAAGGCTCTTTATAAGAGTTGTTCTGCTGCTGTTTATAAGATGTTGTTTTAGATTAGCTGAAGAGCTATTGGTATGTTTCCAAACAGAGATCAAATTAATAAAGGATTCCCCGCTGAAGTGTGGAGTAGGCCTAAATTTGGAGTTGTCTTTTGATTGTGTGTTCTGATTTCATTTGCTCTGTTTTCTTTCTTTCATTTTTCAATCTTCACAATAATCTTTTTAATCTCACATATGTTATTGGATTCATTATTCATTATAGTGTTGATGGGTTCTTTTAGTTCTATTAATTTTGACTATAAAACAATTAATGATGCATCTAATTATTTTGTTCTCACTTTTTGTTTATATTCATTGTCACTTATATTCATTGTCTTATATATATGTTTCATTATCCAATTTTGAGATTAACGACCTATTTTGGACAATCAATTGTTGAAAATGATGCCACTTTAATTCATACTAATATCCCATTAAAAATAATATTTTGTATAGTACATAACTAATATGTGTAAAACATACACACTATAAACCTATAAAATAATATTTTGTAAAATAAATGTATTATTAATTAATTAGAATTAAATGAATCAATAAGAAAGTACAATTAAAATTGTTTGATTAGATTTTTTTCAAATGTTAAAATCATTTTATTTATAGTTTTATTGGGTAATAATAGTAAACAATCTTTTTTAATCTAATGTATGTTATTGGACTCATGATTACTTATATTAAATTGTTGATGAGATTTAACTCTATTCATTTTTACTATAAAATAATTAATAATGTGTTCAATTATTAATTATTTTATAGACACAAGATACTTCTCCACACCTTTTTCTCTAATTTCTTCTCTTTTATGTTGGAGTTAATTGATTTCTAATCTGGAAGAGTATAGGGTTTTCTCTTCGAATAGTTTATGAAAAGAGTGTCTTTTGTATAGCAATCTCATTTTTGTGAATGTTTAGATAAAAGGGGATTTCATTTACTAATTTGGTGCAGTTTGAATAGTTTATGGAAAGAGTTTCTTCTGTATAGCAATCTCATTTTTGTGAATGTTTAGATAGAAGAAGATTTAATTTATCAATTTGGTGCATGACAGACTTTGCAGTCATGTAAAGAATTTCCTTTAGAAATGTTTTCAATTAATTGGATATGAATGAATTCGGAAAACTGATTAATAAATGAAAGAGAAGAGGAAATAAGTATGCCTATGTATGTTGTAAAAGGCCCAAAATAATACAAATAAAAAATGTACATACAAACACACAATAGTATTGAAAAAGGGAAAATATATTACAACCCTAACTGTTGAGACAATTGGAAGAAAACTACCAAAACATTATAAAAAATAAACTACTAAAAAAATACTAAAGATAACTAATAAATAAAATATCTCATAGGATTAGTTATCATTCCCCCCTTAATCTGAAGGGATATTTTTCATGCCAAGTAGCATTCTCTATCGCTCAACTTTTACATGACCAAGTGCTTTGGTGAAGATATTGGCAATTTGCGCTTCGGTAGAACAATGTTGCAACTGTATGATTTTGGCTTCAACATGATGTCGAATCAAGTGATATTTGGTGTTGATATGCTTGGTTCTATCATGAAATCTAGGATTCTTGGCCAATTGTATTGCAGAATTATTATCAATAAATAAAGGTGTTGAAGTCATTTGTTTCTCCCCCAAATCATCAAGGACTTTCCTAAGCCATACAACTTCTTTTGTGGCTTGAGCTACTGCTACATATTTTTCTTCGGTTGTAGAATCAGCAAGAACTGCTTGTTATTTTAATCTCCATGTGATAGCAGTTGATCCCATAATCATCAAATAACCTGAAGTAGATACTCCATTCTCTTTGTCACCATCAAAATCTGAATCTGAATATCTAGTAAGATGGAAATAAAAAACCTTTGAATATTTTAAATACCAAGAGTTTGAGTTCCTTTTAAATATTTCAAAACTTGGTGTGCTACAACCCAATGTCCTTCACACGGTTTATGCATAAATCTGGACAAAATTCCCACTGCAAAGGTAATGTCTAGACGAGTAGTGGTGAGATAAATTGATGCAGTCAAGAATGGAGAATCCAATTAAGGACTATCCAAACTTGCAGCCAACACCAACATAGCAGAATAACATAACACAACACTAAATCTAATAGAAAACATATATCTTTATTCATCAACTAACTGATTACATGCAATGTGTCAAGTTGTAAGGTCTTCCTGGTTACGCCCAATTACAAAGCAAGAAATAGTTATGCAAGATCATGTAGGATCCAGTACACCTCTCAGCTAGCCCGCGTCTACAACAAAACAAGACACTGGTAGGCACTCCAAGAAAGATCTAAACTTGTGCTTGCAAGCCACCAAGCAATCTCCTTGTTCCTAAGCTCGCAAGCTACTAACTCTTCTACCTTCTATCCAGATCTAATATGATTCTAGATCTTTTCTCTAACTGATGCCTAAAAAACTACCCAAACATCCTCTTAAATACTGATCTCTGGCCACAAGTCAGCTTTACAAACAATTAAATCCCAAAACCCAATCGGCTTCCAAAATATACAAATATTAAATGCAACCACAGTCAGCTCACAAATAGCCTTAAAAATATTTAATTCATCAAGTCGGCCTCTAGATCCACATACCAAAATGCAACAAACCAGATCTTGGTCCCCACACATCTAACGGTCAATCCATAACTCGAGGAACGTGACCCAAATTAAATGCACCAGTCGGCCAAGCCAATTCATCCAAACAACCAAGTCGGTCAGCAATAACACTGACCACTAGGAAGCAACATCGAGACCCCATCGGTAACCAAACACCAAGCACCAAAACCACTGATTCCCCATCGGTAACCAAGCACTGAGCACCAGGAACACCGAGTGACCATCATCCACCGAGCTCCATCGATATTTCCAACCGAGAACCTTTACCATGACCACTGAGCTCCATCGGTGAAGCCAAACAAACTTCAACCAAGAACTATCACCAAAGAATAAGAAACTCCAGCCTTCTATCGAGATCATTAGCCAAGCAACCGAGCCCCACCAGACAGTTACCGAGATTGCCAGAATCTTTAGGAACTAAGGATGCCCCTGCATCAGACACCTAGGGTAAATAAGAAAGTATGTCCCACACTTTACTCCTTCAAGAAAATCTTCCATCCACTTCATCTTCACACAAGGCTTGTCAATCCACGAAGCTAGGAAAATGCAAGAGTCTATCAACCAAGTCCTCCTTAACTGATTAGCCACTAACCAGAAAACATGTTCAACATTCAGAAGAAACTGAGCCTTCAGCCCATCACCAAAGATCAAGGAAGAATCCCATCTCATAATCTCATCACAAGACTTATCACGGTCAACCAGTGACTCAAGTCCGCAATCAGCAAACCACATCTGCACCTCAACATCAAACAAAAGAAACTCGGCAACACCATCATCACAAAGGTGTTTAGCAATAGGTAACTCTTCACCAACAAAAGTTTGATCAAGCACAACCAGATGCTTTGTAATTTTCATGTCAGGCACAACCGAGTGAACATGAAAACCAATCTCACATACCTCTACATGTCTTCTCTCTCGGACAAGTCTTCTAATAGGCCAGACAACTTTCCTCTGGATCGGCATGCTCTAACTCTGGTAAGCTCTACAAAGCTCAACAATACTTTCCTTCACAAGGTTCTTAACTCGGTTCAGCAATTCTACTTCCAATCAAGAAAACCTCTCAAAATTCTTCATCTCCACCACATCATAGAGATCTGCAAATGCACCAGGGCTCAATCCTCTCAGAGACATCTCCAAATATCTTTGAAAACCCTCTGCAACAAACCCTACACTGACCACCTTGTGACAATCTCCACATTGTATGCAAGTTAGATCGTAACTTGCCACCTCGCATGAACAACTAGGGTAAGATTTCACTAGTTCAGTAACACAGATCTGTAACTCGGATTGCACACAATCTCTTCACCAACAAGATCAACTCAACTTTGATACCACTTGATGCAGTCAAGAATGGAGAATCTAATTAATGACTACCCAAACTTGTAGCCAACACCAACACAGCAGAATAACACAACACCACACTAGATCTGATAGAAAATAGATATCTTTATTCATCAACTAATTGATTGCATGCAATGTGTTAGGCTGTAAGGCCTTCCCGATTATGGCCAATTAAAAAGCAATAAACAATTCTACAAGATCATGCAAGATCCAATACACCTCTCAGCTAGCCCAGGTCTACAACAAAACATGACACTGGTATGCACTCCAAGAAAGATCTAAAATTGTGCTCGTAAGCCACCAAGCAATCTCCTTGTTCCTAAGCTCACAAGCTACTAAATCTACTACCTTCTATCTAGATCTAATCTAATTCTAGATCTTTTCTCTAACTGATGCCTAAACAACTACCCAAACATCCTCTTAAATACTAATCTCCAACCACAAGTCAGCTTTACAAACAATTAAATCCCAAAATCCAGTCAGCTTCCAAAATATACAAATGTTAAATACAACCACAGTCGGCTCACAAATAGCCTTACAAATATTTAATTCATCAAGTCAGCCTCCAAATCCACATAGGAGAATGCCACATGCCAGATCTAGGTCCCCACATGTCCAACGATCAATCCATAACTCAAGGAATGCGACCCAAATTAAATGCACCAGTCAGCTAAGCTGATTCATCCAAACAACCAAGTCGGCCAACAAGAACACCGAGCTCTAGGAAGCAACACCAAGACCCCGTCAGTAACTAAACACTAAGCACCAGAATCACTGAGTCCGCATCGGTAACCATGCACCGAGCACCAAGAACACTAAGTGTCTATCATCCATCGAGCTCCATCGGTATTTCCAACCGAGAACCTTTACCATGACCATTGAGCTCCATCAGTGAAGCCAAACAAACTTTGACTGAGAACTATCACCAAAGACTGAAAAACTCTAGCCTTCTACTGAGATCATCAGCCAAGCAACTGAGCCCCACCAGATAGTTACCGAGGCTGCCAGAATCTTTAGGAACCGAGGATGCCCCTGCATCATAAATCAAGCTTCCAACAATCTATCTGTACTTGGTTGGATCTTCAAATATATTTCCTTCATTAGAAGAAATCTTCAAATTTTGCTCCATTGGAGTAGAAATAGAGTTACAATCTTCCATGCCAAATCTACATAATAACTCTCTAATATATTTCCTCTAAGAAATAAAAAATAAACTTAGGATTTTGAATGACTTCAATACCTAAGTAATAGTGCAGTAAACCTAAGTCAGTCATGTCAAAAACCTTCTTCAACTCTCTTTTAATAGATGTAATATAATCATCATTATTTCCTGTGATGAGAAGATCATCAACATATACAACTAGATATACAATTGATCTACCAATTTTCTTGACAAACACAGTTGCATCACCTAGATAAAAGTGCTTGTAGTTTAGTTTTAGGAGGTGCTCAGTTAGTTTTTCATACCAAGCATGTGGTGCTTGCATCAAACCATACAAAGATTTTATCAATTTACATACCTTTTGTTCCTGACCTTTGATAACAAAACCTTCAGGTTGCAACATATAAACATCTTCTCTCAAATCTCCATTCAAAAAGGTTGTCTTAACATCCATATGATGTATATTCCATCCTTTTTAGGCTGCTAAAGAAAACAAGGCTCGAATAGTGCCCCATTTTGTTGTAGGAGAAAATATTTCAGTGTAATCAACACCTTTTTTCTGAGCATATCCCTTTGCTACAAGTCTTTCTTTGTGTTTTTCAAGTGTGCCATCAGCTTTATATTTGTTTTTAAATACCCACTTGCAGCCAATAGGTTTGGTTCCAATTGGAGGATCCACCAACCTCCAAGTTCCATTTTTTATGAGAGCATCATACTCTCTTTGCATTGTACTTTTCCATGCATCACTAGTTATTTCTTCTTGAAATGAAGAAGGTTCATCAACAACAAAAAAATTTAATTCAAAATAATCATACCTTTTTGAAATTGTCTTGGGCCGCAGTGATCTATAGGCTGGTTGCTCTAATGTTTTCTCAATTTCAAGAGCCTTTGAATCAAATTCTTCACAAGCTGGTTCACATTCTTTTGCAATAAGTACTTCAGAAACTAGGTCACATTCATTTTCATCATGTTCTTCACAAGAAATTTTAGATTCATTGGACTCTCTTAGATTATTCTCATTCTCTATAACTTCGAGAGATTGATCTAGAAGAGGAATCCCCTCTTCAAGAGTTGGAAGTGCATTATCCCATTCATGATAGGATTTTTTGGAGTGAAATCGATCAAGATGAGAAAGCTATTTATTAATAGTGGAGGCATCTTTTCCAGATTCCAAAAATATAACATCTCGAGAAATAACAAACTTTTTGTTTTCCTCATCATATAGACGATAAGCTTTAGAAGTATTAGAATATCCTAGAAAAATGCATTTTCTACTCCTAGCTTCCAATTTATTTCTTAGCTGTTCTCGAATTAAAGCATAGAAGGGGGAACCAAAAACCCTAAAATGCTTCACATGGGGAAGACGACCATGCCACATTTCATAAGGAGATTTATTTTCTAGTGCAGCAGATGGACTTCTATTTTTTATGTAGACAGCACAAAGAACTGCTTCTCCCCAAAATATTAATTTAACATTTTGAAAAAACATCATAAATCTAACCATATTCAACAAGGTTCTATTTATATGTTCTGTTGTGGATTATAGGGAACAGTGGTTTGATACTTTATACCATTGTCCTGTAGATATTTTTAAAAATCTTTAGAAGTGTACTCTCCACCATTATCACTTCTAAGAGTTCCAATATTGAGTTGAGTTTCATTTTTTATCCACAAATAAATTTTTTTGAAGGTATCAAAAGCTTGAGATTTTTCCTTTAATAAATAAACCCAACACATCCTAGTATAGTCATCAATAAAATTCATTATATATTTATTTCCATTTGCTGATGGAATATGCATAGGCCCACACAAATCTGAGTGAATGAGAGCTAGCTTTCTAGAAGCTCAAAACATAGAATCATGAAAAGGTTATTTACTGTGTTTGCCTAAAATGCAAGCATCACATTGAGAAATTTGTTTCAGAACAGTGGGAAGCCCTTGAACTCCTTTTTGTTTCAAGATCCTGAGACTATCATAGCTAATATGACCAAATCTTGCATGCCATAACAAACTAGAAGACAGGTTACCACTATGCTGAGAGAAATTTGCAGTATGCTGGGAATTTGATGAAGTGCCTTTCAAATGTAAAAGTGTTCCAACTTCTACCTCAGTCATAGCAATCATAGAATCAATAGATCATCTAATCTCAATGATGCCATCAAACATATGCATTGAATGACCTTGTTGTATAATATTCACAAGTGATATCAAATTTCTCTTCAACTGTGGAAGATAAAGAACATTATAAAGTATGTAATCAGAAAGACCTAGTAATTTAAGTCTAACAGAACCAATCCCTGAAGGTTGTAATTCAGATTTCTTAGCAAAATATACTACTCCATCCACATGATCATTGAATGTCTCAAAAAATTCTCTTCTAAATGTCATATGGCATGTGGCGCCAGTATCTAACAACCAAGTATCATTCACAAAAAAATATGAAGTACTAAAAACTTCTTCAATCCCAACATTACAATGTGCTACAACATAGTGTGTAGATTTAGGAGGGTTACTTTTGTCTAGTGGTTTTTCCTTCTTATCATAAATATTCTCCCAAGGAGTTCGACAAAGGTTGGAACTATGACCCATTTTTCCACATCTATAGCATTGCATAAATTTCTTGTATCTTGATTGGATATCTCTGTGTTGATAATCTTTGTGCTAGTGTTGTGACTAAGAATGTTGACTACCACCTCTGCCACTAGATTGTTTTCTCCCACAACCTCTATTGCTAGTGTCTTGTCTAGAAAAATTAGCTTTAGATGTCTGCCCCTGCCGTGCAAGACATAAAGTCTCAGCATTTGAAACTGATGCCTTCTTCCCAAAGGCTTTTTCTCTCTCTATTATTTTTTCCACAAGTTTATCAAATGTTATATCCTTCATTTTCTCACTAGCTTGAAGAGACTCAAGATAGTGTGGATAGGTAGAAAAAAAAGAGCTTTAATAAAAGAAGTCAGTTAAAGATCAACTTTAACATCCGTAGCTTCAATATCATGAAATAATGCTCTAATTTCAGAAGCCAACTTTATTGGATCATTATCTTTCAACTCTAAATTGAATAACTTCATTAACAACTGAATTATTTCAAGTTCTGAATGAGAATCGTACAGATCTTTGAGTTTCTTTAATGCTGCAAATGCATTTTTACAAGAGATTATATGTCTACTTACCTCTTCACTAATTGAGGCAACAATCAACGCATAAGCCTTTTTATCTTTACTCTTCCAGATGATAAGTTCTTTTTGATCTATAGGTTGTTGTGATTCTTCTACAGTATCATCTTTGCTTTTACAAATATCATCACATAAATCATTAAAAATAAGAGTATTTTTAACTTTTTGAAACCATTCATGATAATTCTCTTTCCCAGAAAGAACTATTCCAACAATTAAAATTAAATAATGCATTGGAATATATTGTTCAATCTAAAATCTATTTTGTATTCTATACTATACGGAAGAAAATTATTTACTTCACAATTGAAATCAAAACTGCAGAGCCTGTAGTTTTTTTTCTACAGGTTCTACAACTTGGCTTTGATACCACTGTCACAGGCCCAAAATAATACAAATAAAAAATGCACACACCGACACACAATAGTATTGAAAAAGGGAAAATATATTACAACCCAAACTAGAGACAGTTCGAAGAAAAATACCAAAACGTTATAAAAAATAAACTACTAAAGATAACTAATAAATAAAATATCCCCTAGGATTAGTTATCATATGTGAAGCTATTAATGGATGATATGAAATAATTTTAATTGAGAAACTTTAAAAAAAATTAACGTGGCATTAACACACAGAGCACATTTTAGAACAGAAGTCATTTTCTTCTTTGAAAACTTTATGCAACTCGTAGGCAAGGACACCATTATGTATGTGCATAATGTTTCCAGCTCTATGATACATCAAATATCATTTGGAGGCCAAAAAATGTGGCAAATCATAGGAAGGCTTAGAGTGTACAAAGGAGTTGGAGAAGGCAAAAAGCATTCGCAAAAGAATTTGGGGTAGATAAATGTTGGTAATGAATTTGGCATTATGAAAAAATCTAGCAAAGTTTTAATATTTAATTATCATTATCAATTTATCAATATTTAATATTGTGTGATAGTATTTCTCAATAAATCTATATTCGCTCAGAAAATTGTTAATGTTTCTATTTTTCTATTTAGCAATTGTAATCTTTTTTTAAAAAAATAATAGAAATATTTCTTAAAAATATAAAAATCAATAAATCTATATTCACTCAGAAAAATGTTAATGTTTCTATTTTTCTATTTAGCAATTGTAATCTTTTTTTAAAAAAATAATAGAAATATTTCTTAAATACGTAACAATATAGAATGATTCTATTAAAAGAATAGTTTAATAATAGATTTTGAATTGATTTCCATAAAATAGAAATATTGTTTAATATTTAAAAAAAATAGAAAGAATCTATTAATACATAGATTTCAGTTTTTAATTTATTTTAAAAATTTCAATGATTCATTTTAAATTTAAAAAAATAAAATTTAGTTTAATTTTAAAATTTGAAGTGATTTCCATACAAAAAGGAAAAATAGAATAGAAATGTTGTTTATATATATATATATATATATATATATATATATATATATATATATATATATATATATATATATATATATATATATATATATATATATATATATATATATATATATATATATATATATATATATATATATATATATATATATATATATATATATATATAGAAAGGTTCTATTCATGTTAATTTTAAATTAGAATTCATTCAAATTAAAAAAATTATGAGTAATAGGCAGAGGCCTCAAAATTTTTTTATTAATAAGCTTTAAATGTTACATATCTCATTCAAAAGAAAACCAAGGAAAGAACAAGGTAAAGGAAACCTTCTTCCATTGCTCACAAACAACTAGAAAATAGATAGGAACCTGTAAATCTAATTAGTGTGACAAAATTATGCATTCCACATATGGAATGTCATGGTTAAATCCTATCACCTATATGACATTCATGACCGAGTCAAAAAAACAATATCGATACCATGAAGTAAATACATCCATCTAGTCAAAGCATGATTGTGAGTTATAATCCTCGATTAATGAAGACCAACAGATGTAGAAGAAAAAATAATAAACACTCCCTCTCATGACCCTCTTGCATCCATGAAGACCAGAGGATTGATCTAAGTGTCACAAGGTTTTCTTACACTGCTACTTAAGAGACCTAGCTTGTCTCTTCTAAGGAACCTAGTCTCCCCTAGGTCTTGATTGGTTTAGATGATTAACTAATCCCAATCCTAACTCTTCTCCAAGAGTTCTTATCCTTTGTGTTTAACCTTAGAAGACTAACACCCTAGTTTTAGTACACTTCTTCTCACTCACTTAGAAATCTCTAAGTACCAATTATCCACAAACTCCAATCTTATTTGTAGGGATGCTCTCCATCTTGAAAACATTCATAAATTGGTTCAATTGATCCATTTTAGGAGGATCTTTAATTATATTCTTACCGGCTTCAATAGTTCACCATTTGGAGACCTTAAAAATAGGCCTAATCCTTGTAGCCCTTTGCAGAGGCTTTTGGACAATATTTTCAAACTTTTCCACACAACCTACAAAACCAATTGGGGATTCGGATACCCTTTTGGATCTTACTAAATATTTTGAAACTTTTAGGTCCTGGAAGCCTCCGTACACCACCTTCCTACAAACTAGGGCAGCCAAGGCTAATTGACCTACTTTCTAGGACTGACTGTGTTCTATTAGAAATCTTGCTCAAAACCCAATGTAAATGATTGGCATGAACCCAATCTTCATAGTACATATAGCTAAGATGAAAACCTACTAGAAAAAGTTTAGGAGCCATACTGTACCTTCCAACCCTACAATGAAATCTCTATTTCTTCACAGTCTAGACCTCTAACCGGGCTCTGTGTTCTCACCTAGGGCCTAGAATTAAAAATAGCTCTCCTCATTTCCTAGACTCCTAATCCTAAAATTATATACATTGGTGACTCCCTTAACATATCCATCCATCATGAGTTGTTTCCCATGGCTAGATTTCATAGCGGAGCCATGAAAGCTCAGACTGGTCAGAACAAAACCAATGGAAGCTCTAAAACTAAAACAATTTAACCGACACCCTAAACCTACTCAAAACACCTTGATTATCAAATGAAAAAGTCTTCACTCTATCTATAGAACACTAATCAACCATTAGATTTTGTCTTTCAATCCATAAAATATGTCTGTCAGCACAAAGTCTCAGGAATTTCCTAGTAATCCTATTACAGAGCTCTATTCACAAACTCAAAAACTATTACAAGCATGAGTCCCCTCAATATTCAAGTCTTGGCTAATAGTAGATGCCATCTCCTTCATTTTAGGGCCTGTTGGCCGATCACCATCTCCTAAACTCTAGGGAATCCTAGGATAACTGAGTTGCATGCAATATTTGCAATAATTGCAAATGTTGTCATGACAACTTTTTTTACAACATTTGGAAACTTTCTTTAAGCCATGATCCTATATATTAGGATCTCTATCCTCATAATATTCTAAAGAACCAACTCACGTAATGACCCTAAGGCATCTTCACAACATCCATTAACAGCATTTATGCACTTAAGACACATTAAAAGACTCTATCACACCCTTGGCTTCTAACACTAAGATACATTAATAACAACTAACAATGGCTATTAGTGTGACCTTAGTCCTAGTGCCTAACTCACTTAGCCTACATTGAAAATGACCTTCTAAGGTCTTCATGCAAACTAATCTACTTTTCTTGACTTGGCTAGAGTCAAGTACAAGCCAAAACCTACTAAGCATGGAGGTAGCCTAGGTGTGCTCCTGCACCATCCTCCCCAAAACAAAAAAAATCAATCCATCCTTGGATTGATGATGCTTGGATCAATCCCCATCTTCTTGAGCTCTGACTCCTTTATCCATACTACATCAGCATCCATCTGACCATGCTTCTTTATCAAGTGTTCCTTGTATGTTTTGGTTCTAGTCTATTTGTAGACTCTTGTGTCCAACACACTATCAGCACCTATGACCGCAGTAGTAGGTAATTGCAACTCTTCCACATCTCTGATCACTTCATGGAGATTCTGATCCATATCATGTTGTGGTCCTCTATAATGGAATAAATCTTCAATGTTAAAAATAGGAGACAGTCCATTGTCTTCCGACAGCTCAACCTTGAAGGCATTAGCACCATACCTTGCTAAGATAGGACAAGGACCTATTCTCCTCATTTGCATCTTGTGAGGGACTCCCTTTTGCAATCTTGACTTATTAAGATGCACCATGACTAAGTCACCAATATTAAACTCAACTGTCCTTCTACCTTCATCCACCTTGGCTTTGTGTTTCATGGTGTTCTCTATCAAGGTCTTCCTCACTGTTCCATGTATCTCTTGCATAGCATATGCCAATTTATCAGCATATCCACTTCCTTTCACTCCATCTTTCAAATATCTCACCTCATAAACACCTCTAGGATGAATTCCATACGCTATCTCAAATGGACTCTTCCCTGTGGATCTATTGGTAGTGTCATTGTAGGCATATTTAGCTTTCCCAATCAATGGATCCCATTGTTGACCATACTCCTTAGTCAAACACTGTAGCAAATTTCCAAGGCTTCTATTAACAACAACGGTCTGACCATCAGTTTGGGATGGTAGGCCAATCCAAAGGACAAGTTAGTGCCTAACCTTTGCCAAAGAGTCTTCCAAAAATTAATCATGAATTTAGTGTCTCTGTCTAACACAATGCTGATAGGTAACCCATGGATTCTCACTATTTCTTTGAAGAAAAGAGAGGCTATTTGACTAGCATCATTAGTGGTCTTGCATGGCACAAAGTGATCCATCTTGCTAAATATATCCACAAGCACATACCCACTATCCATAGCTTGTCTTGTCTTGGGTAACCCAACTATAAAATCCATACTCAAGCATTCCCATGGCCTAGTAGGAATAGGTAGTGGTTGATAAAGGCCTGCATTTGTAGAAGTTGCCTTGGCCTTTTGACATACAACACAACTCTCCACATACCTCCTAACATCTAGATTCATCCTTGGCCAATAGTAAAACCTTGAAACAAGGTCTTGAGTCTTAGTGATCCCAAAGTGACCACTCAAAGCACCATTATTCTTTTCTTGAATCAAATTCTCTCTAATAGAACCTCTAGGAACACATAATTGATTCCCTTTAAACAAGATATCACTTTGTAAAGTATACTCAACATACCTACTATGAAAATGATTCTTCTATTCAACACATACCTTTTATATGTCAGCAAAATCTTCATCATCTGCATATAGATCCTTGAAGTGATCTATTTCCATGCTCTTCAACTGAATTTCTTGGATTGTGAGTGTCCTTCTAGACAATGCATCTACCACCTTATTGAGGACACCTATCTTGTGCTTGATATTGAAGGTATAAGCTTGTAGATAGTCAACCCACTTCATGTTCTTGTGACTCAACTTCTCTTGTAAATTCAGGAAACTAAGTGCTTAATTGTTTGAATACACAATGAATTCCTTTGGAAGCAAATAGTGCCTCCATTTCCTTAGAGCTTGGACCAATGCATACATCTCAAGGTCATAAAAAGAGTACTTCCTCTTAGCCTCACTCAACTTTTCAGAATGGAAAGCCACCAGTCTGCCTTCTTGGCTTAGAATAGCCCCAATTGCTACATTGCTAGCATCACACTCAATGGTGAAAAGCTTCTCAAAGCTTGGCAGCACTAAAACAAGTTGGGTATCTATCTTCTCCTTCAACAACTCGAAGCTTTTATTAGCATTCTCATTCCAAAAAAAATTGGTTTTCATTCCTCCCTTGATAGTATCCAACATGGGAGCAAAAATTGCACTAAACTGCCTTATGAATTTCCTATAATATTGTGCAAGGTCATGAAAACTCCTTACCTCTGTTGTTTTCCTTGGAGTAGGCCAATTCATGATAGCCTCTACTTTTCTTTTGTCCATTTTCAGATTTCCATGTGATAAGACAAACCTAAGGTACACTAGCTATGTTTTGATGAACTCACACTTCTCCAAGTTGATCATCAACTTCTCCTCATGTAGCTTCCTGAAAACAATGTCAAGATGCTCTAGGTGCTCACTCTTTGTCTTGCTAAAAATCAATATATCATCTAGATATACAACTACAAACTTTCCTATGTAGTCTTTGAGGACTTCATTCATGAGCCTCGTGAATGTGAAGGGGGCATTTGACAATCCAAATGGCATGACAAGCCACTCATACAACCCTTCATTGGTCTTGAAGGTTGTCTTCCACTCGTCTTATCTAGTGATAGCCACTCTTCAAGTCTATCTTGCTATAGTACTTGGCTTCACCTAAAAAATCCATTATGTCTTCAATCCTAGGGATAGGGAACCTATACCTTATAGTTATCCTATTGATAGCCCTTGAATCTATGCAAAGCCTCCAAGTTCCTCCTTTGTTTGGTGCAAGTATAGTGGGTACGACACATGCACTAATACTCTTTCTAATTAGGCCTTGGTCTAGGAGTTCTTGTATTTGTCTTTCTATTTCCTCATTTTGTAGAGGGGTCATCTTATAGGCTTCTTTGTTAGGTAGGGTAGCTCCTAGGATAAGGTCTATCCTATGACTTATGGCTCTCTTAGGGGGTAAGGTTGATGGTTGTCCATCACTTACAATACCTTGGTAATTTTGCAACATACCTTATATCTCTTTTGGTAATTATGTCTTCTTAGCCACCTTGCCATCATCTACCTCTTTTGGCCTTAGCACCAATGCAAAGCCTACACCTTCACTCTCTTCCATGGCTTGTAAGAAATTTCTTTCACCCACCATAAGTACATTTGGACCTACTGTCTTTACTTCAGCATCCTCCAATAATGACTGTATTTTGAAGGTCACATTGTCCTTCTTTAAAGAATAAGAATTCTTTCCTCCATCATGTATGGCTTAGCGGTCAAATTGCCATGGTCTACCTAGGAGAAAATGACATGAATCCATAGGCAACACATCACACAAAATTTTTTCTTTGTACCTTCCAATGGAGAACTCCACCCATGCTTGCTCATTCACTAACACATGTTGTCCTTTATTGAGCCAAGTAACCTTGTAAGGATTGGTGTGGGGTATCCTTGTCAACTTCAACTTGTTGACTGCTTCCTCTAAAACAATATTGTCAGTAGAACCTAAATCAATAATGACCCTGCATACTTTCCCCATCATCTTGCACTTAATCCTAAACAAAGACCTCCTTTATCTTGGCTCCTCCTTCACCGGCTCCTTGATTAGAGTTCTCCTCATCATGAGGTTCTCTCCCTCTTCTAAATTTAGTGGTACTTCAGCATGCTTCTCTGCTGCATTAGACTCATCTTGAACAAGGTTAGCTCTCTTGTCACCTCCTTGTGATGAACCACCTTTCTCTAGACATCTATAGGCAGGGTGCCCCATTTGATTACAATGGTAGCACTTCATATTGGCAAAGTAATTTCCTCTTCCCCCTTGTCCACCACTTCTTCCTCTAAAGCTAGAGTTAGAACTCCTTCCTCTACAACCTCTACTTGAGCTTCCTTGTTGCTGCTCACTGAATTTTACATCTCCTTGACTTCTTGATTTAGAACTTCTTCCACCATAGCCACTTCTTTGTCCTCTACTATCTTTGCTCTTAGCTTTTCCATTAGAGGTTTCTTGTTTCCTTCTACTTTTATCTTCTATCTTCAAGGCCATTTGATAGCATTGGTGAATGGATTTGAAGTTCACTAGACTCATTTCCTCTTATATAGACCATTTGAGGCCATTCAAGTACTTTGCAAGTTTGATACTTTCATCTTCAACTACCTTGGATCTCAAACATAATTTTTGAAACTCCTCAGTGTATACTTGGACATCTAAATATTTTTGCCTAAGACTGTGTCTCCTCCTATGAAGTTGGACTTCATAATCATCAGGAAGGTAAGTCTACTTCACTTTGGATACCATGCCCTTCCATGTCACAATAGGACCTTTTCCATCCTTTTCCCTCTCGGTTTGCACAAACTTCCACCAAGTAAGAGTTGAACCTCTTAGTCTAGGCTTGGCCAGCATAACTTTTTTTGCCTTTGAGATGCCATCACATTCAAAATGGTTCTCAATACTATCTATCCAATCCATGACTAAATATGGATCCATTTTTCCACTAAATAGTGGCACATATTCCAAAGCTTTGCCACTCAATGCCTTCAATGCTTTTAAGAATGGCTCTTCAGGAAGAAGAGGGTCAAGTGTTGGAGCTTCCTCCTCCAAATCTAATTCATTCTCCCTTGCTTCTTTTTCTTCCTTTTGGTTAATTTTCTCTTTGACCTTCTCTGCTTTGTCTTGGACTTCATCCAAGAGCTGCTCCATTTGAGCTAGTCTTTCCCTTAACAATTTGTTATCTTCTCCTTGTTCCTCAACCTTCTTGGCTAACTCAGCATTAGTCACCATGGTTTTGTCTTCTACTGATCCACTTGGTGCATTTTCTCCCACTGACTCAGTAGGCTGCAACATCCACCATGAGCCTGATCAATTCAAGCTTTGATACCAATATGATGTGAGTGTCCCAAGGTTTTCTTGCACTGCTACTTAAAAGACCTAGCTTGTCTCTTCTAAGGAACCTAGTCTCCCATAAGTCCTCATTGGTTTAGATGATTAACTAATCCCAATCCTAACTCTTCTCCAACAGTTCTTATCCTTTGTGTTTAACCTTAGAAGACTAACACCCTAGTTTTAGTACACTTCTTCTCACTCACTTAGAAAGCTCTAAGTACCAATTCTCCACAAACACCAATCTTCTTTGCAAGGATGCTCTCCATCTTGAAAAAATTCATAACTTGGTTCAATTGATCCATTTTATGAGGATCTTGAATCATATTCTTACCGGCTTTAATAGTTCACCATTTGGAGACCTTAAAAATAGGCCTAATCCTTGTAGCCGTTTATAGAGGTTTTTGGACAATCTTTTCAAACTTTTCCATGCAACTTGAAAAACCAATTGGGGATTCAGATACCCTTTTGGCTCTTACTAAATATTTTGAAACTTTTAGGTCCTGGAAGCCTCCGTACACCACCTTCCTACAAACTAGGGAAAATAGGGCTAATTGACCTACTTTCTAGGACTGACTGTGTCCTGTTAGAAATCTTGCTCAAAACCAAATGTAAATGATTAGAATGAACCCAATCTTCATAGGACATTTAGCTAAGATGAACACCTACCAAAAAAAGTCATGGAGTCATACTGTACCTTCCAACCCTGCAATGAAATCTCAATTTCTTCACAGTCTATACCTCTAATAGGGCTCTGTGTGCTCACCTAGGGCCTAGCATGAAAAATAGCTCTTCTCATTTTGTAGACTCCTAATCCTAAATTTATATACATTGGTGACTCCCCTAACATATCCATCCATCATGAGTTGTTTCCCATGGCTAGATTTCATGGGTGAGCCATGAAAAATCTGACTGGTCAGAACACCTTGCTTATCAAATGAAAAAGTCTTAACTCTATCTATAGAACACTAATCAACCATTACATTTGGTGTTTCAATCCATAAAATATGACTGTCAGCACAAAGTCTCAAGAATTTCCTAGTAATCATGTTGCAGAGCTCTATGCACAAACTCAAAAACTATTACAAGCATGAGTCCCCTCGAGATTCAAGTCTTGGCTAATAGTAGATGCCATCTCCTTCATTTTAGGGCATGTTGGCCGATCACCATCTCCTAAACTCTAGGGATTCCTAGGATAACCGAGTTGCATGCAACATTTGCAATAATTGCAAATGTTGTCATGACAACTTTTTTACAACATTTGGGAACTTTCTTTAAGCCATGATCCTATTTCATAGGATCTCTATCTTCATAAGATTATGAGGAACCAACTCACTTAATGACCCTAAGGCATCTTCACAACATCCATTAACAACATGTATGTGCTTAAGACACATTAAAAGACTTGATCTCACCCTCAGCTTCTAACACTAAGAAACATTAATAACAACTAACAATGGCTATTAGTGTGAGCTTAGTCCTAGTGACTAACTCACTTAGCCTACATTGCAAATGACCTTCTAAGGTCTTCAAGAAAACTAATCTACTTTTCTTGACTTGGCTAGAGTCAAGTACATGCCAAAAACTACTAAGCATGGAGGTAGCCTAGGTGTGCTCCTGCACCAAGGATGCTTCATCTCAATTGACCGAAACAATACCAATAAACAGTGAAATTGTTTAGCACCAAAATGAGGTAGGAAAATTGAGATATCCCATCGACCTCTTAGAATTAATGTCAGATCTTCAAAATGGCTCCTAATCTAATTATAGAAAACATATCCACATTTCCCAACTTATCCATCAAGCTCCCTTGATTTATTCAATTATCTCTGCACCAATCACACTAAGTCCCGAGGCCAAGCTACAATTACTCATCAGAAATTATTTGATCTAAATGGGCGCAGTCTAGGTAAAACATATGAGTGAATTTCCAAGTGTCATCTTAGTCACAAGTCTTACTAGGCTAGAGCACACTTACAACCATGGAGATCTCATTTAGAGAGAAAGGATAGGCATAGACAATAAACCACTGGAGATTAGATTGAAGATTCAAAGGTATAAAATTATCATTCCTTATAATGCCAATTCTAACTGTAGAACTAGAAGAATGATGAAAGAAACCAAGCCCTTGATTGCAATAAGCCAAGAAGAAAGAACAACCCTTAACCGATAACTTTGTGCCATGTATGAGGGAAAGTCAACTTGATGCTAGGACAGGCATCACAAGTCAAGGGCACTTAGACCCCTAACTATCCAGGAGATGGATCTTATTGATTCCCAAAAGGGGGCCTACCCCCTTTTGTACTTAACAGGAAATTTTTATGTTGATATAGTTCCTCTTGGTGGCTTCATGTTTCCTTTTTTCTTTCAAAGATATCTTTCTTTCCTTCTACATACTTCTTTTGAGTATCCCAAGGCATTGGCCGCAGATTGTGAGAAATACATGTCATCAAATTGGTCTTCACCAAACAATGCCTCCATTCCTACATCATTATTCTCTAGAGGGTCATGAAGAGGGTGAGAGGAAGCCTCTTAGTTGGGAATGGGTAGTGTATCCATCCCATTTTGTTTATCTTCAGAAGCCCTGGTAACTTGCTCCATTCGGTTCTTAGGGGAAGTTTCTAGAATATGTCTAGGTTGAGCATCAGCAAGGGATTCCACAGCTTCACTCATAGGGGTTGAATTAGGAATCTCAATTTCTTCCTTTCTAGGAAGAGATCTGCAATTGACCATAGAGTGATTCCACCTTGCACAATTCAAACAAAAGAATTATTCATCTTCAATATTAGTCTATTGCATTCATGTTTTCCCATTAGTAGTGAGTCTAATCTTTCCTAGCAGAAGTGATATGCAATCTAATGTAAAGGTAGGAGTCCTCGTTGACAATGATTGCATCGATATCAACCAAAGTCCCAAGGGTTCAGCCAATCTTGCATAGGGCATATTCTGACCATTACTCTATGGGGAGATTGTTAAGTTTGATCCAAATAGGATTTTTATATGGTTCAGAGTTTAAGGTATTAAAGCTACTATGCCATTTTTGTATGTAGAGAGGATGAGAGTCGATCTGCCATAGACCACCTTCTAGGATTATATCCTATTCCTCCTTTTCTCCAAATATGGTTAAAAAGAAACCCTTTATAAAAAAATTGGTTATGTGGGGTGTGTTCCAAGATGCATCTATCCATTTTAGAATTTTGGATCTTTCAAATCTTGGGCCAATAATACAACAGACAATGGCTAGGTCTTCCAAGAAACCCAAGCCCTTTTCAATTTCTTCTGATAAATCCACCGTAAAGGAATCATCATTTATGCCATTGATAATGAGGTTATCCTTCTTCCATGGAGTGCTTCTCTAATTCTCTCTATGCGGAGGGCATTTTCCATTCTTCCCCAATGGTAGGTCGATGCCAATCACCTTCAGGATCCCATTTTCATAGTTTTCACTCTACTCCCTCTTTATGTTGCTATTTGTTTGACTATGTTTGTTGTAGTCGGTGCTTGGTCTGTGTTTTCTTTAGCTTGCTGAATCTTTGTTGATTATTCATTGTTTCTATGCAATTATCTATCTTTCTTCATTCAAACTAATCGTTGATTTATTAAAATTAATTGAAAATATAAAAAAAAATTCATTTAGAATTTGAATTGATTTGCATTAAAAATGAAAATGAAAAATGAAAAATAGAATAGTAATTTTGCTTAGATATCTAAATTATTATTGTTTTTTTCAATTTTACAACTAAAAATATTTAATTTTTTAATAATGCTTATATAATTTTAAATTCAATTAAAATTTATTAATAATATATTATATATAAGTATAATAAAAATAGAAAGTTCAACTAAACTTAAATTGTAAAATTTCTTTTAATTTTGAATTTGAAATAATAGAAATTTTAGAATATCAAAATTTGAATTGAAATAATAAACTTTAATTGTTGATTCATCTAATTCAACTTAAATTCTAAAATTTATTTCAATTTAGAGTTCGAATTGATTTTCTTAAAAAAGGAAAAATAGAATAGTATTTTTGCTTAAATATCTATTTTATTTTCTTTTTAATTTTACAACTAAAAGAAACTCATTTTTTTATAATGCGTATATAAGTTTAAGTTTAATTAAAATTTATTAATAATATATTATATATAAGTATAATAAAAAATAGATATTTCAAACTATATTTGAAAATATTCAATTAGGGTCTAATTAATGTTCAACTTAGATCAAGTTAATATATCAATTAAAGTTAGGATTCAATTAAATAAGAGTTATCATAAAGGTTATATTTTAATTATTTTTAGAGTTTAATAAAAGCTTAATTAGATATGGTTACTATTTAATTAAGTTTAGGGTTGGATTTTAATTAGATTTATGATTATGATAAGGGTTAATAAGGGTTATTACTTAATTAGAATTAGGCCTAGAGTTAGTATTATTGTAAGTGCTTAGTTAGCTTCTAAAATTATTAGGATTAGTAAGGATTAGGGCTTAATTAGAATTATTTCAACATAACTCTAATTTTCTAAAATTAGTACAAGGAAGCTAAAAAAATTTCCTTGAAAATTTAGAAGCTAAATTTTAGAATTATTACATCATATCTCTAAATGTTGTAAAATCTTGTAAAATTATTAGGATTAGTAAGGGTTAGGGCTTAATTAGAATTAGGCCTAGATTTGGTATTATGGTAAGTGCTTAGTTAGCTTCAACCAGTGAACACAACTGAACCGATAACATGAAGATCACAACTAGTCGACAAAGATCATCTTAGATCTCACAATCCACACCACCTAAAGAGGTACATCATAGACATAGCCTCCATGAATAGCAAGGAACAAACCCTTTTCATTGCACACACCAAAGACCTCTAAAGATCGACCACACATAGAATCTCTGAAATCTACCCAAAACAAGAAACTTCATCCAACCACAAGGAAATTCCTCCAAGAAGATGTAAGATCGCCAAGAACTCAAGATACTCCTACATCAATTCTCTAGATGAAAATATGTTTGTTTTGTGTGCTCTCATTGTTTAAACTTCTAAATATTCACCATTTAAAAGAATAGTTTAAAAAGAGATTCTTAGCACTAGCATATTTTTGTTATCACATTGAATTTGACTATTAGCATCTTGAGTTAAATATCAAACTTTAGTTTTTGTTGATTTTAGAAAAAAAAAAAAGAAAAAAAAAGAAAGAAAGAAAGAAAGAAAAAAATGGAGATGAATATTTTTAAACACTTTTGCCCCCTCATTTTTGTATTCTTTCCTATATTTCATGGTAATGATTAGGCTCAAATTCACAAATTTATTATGAAATGGTATTCAAAAACTTACAAGAAAAGCCATTAGTTTTGCATCCATTTCTTTGGGCTGAGTTTGGTATTCCTCCTCATATTTTAGCTATTTTTCATGGCATTATGTTGCTTCATAGATTAAAATGTATAGTAGATACAACAATTGGACATGTTAGGCATGCATTCAAGTTAGTTGAAGTAAATAGATCAAGGACACTTGTATAACTAAAGTATGTGTTTCTCATAGGAATTTACTATTGATATCAACCCTTTCTCTCTCAATTCCTTCTTTATGAATATCTCCCACCTTTCAAAAGAGATATTTATTGAGACATTAGAGAAATATTACATAAATCTAATTTGAATACATTAGAACCATTGTCAACAAGAATGCAACAAGTAATTGAAGCATTATACCCATATAGAAAATGGATGCATTATTTCTCCCAAATACACAAGTCTTGTTTTTAGTTCGAGAATTTCTTGAGCCAATTGTAAGTATGAGCTCCTTACAACACATATTTTCTAAGAGATTGAGCATTTGTAGACTCCGCAACAACATAGAAATATAAAAATTATTTTATCACTATATGTCTAGTGAAAATAGATCTTGAAGCACCCTCATAAGACCTTACCCTAACTCCCATTCATAAGAAAGATAGCCTACTACAAAGTTTACTTTCTTAAAAGTCATTTACACACATTCTTTTATCAATTTATCTTTTGAATTCCTTTACTCAACCTTAAAGACACCAACAAAGATTATTTATCATTTTTCTTTTGCACAATTTTTCCTTCCAATTTTTCAGTTTCAAATCCAAGTGGGCATCAATATTTAAATTCCAAATATCAAAATAAACAACGATAAAAACGAACTTCCATACATGTTTTGCATCGTTGTTTCTAGATTACTCCCCGAATAGTGTATTGTATTGGACAGACATTTTCAGAATTCCTGCACTATATTATTTGAGTGAGCTGCATGTGTAGCCATCTTAAGTCTGTCCTGAAACGCATTCTTCGCCATCGTTTGCGCACGTGGCACTAGATATTTCTTTCATCGAGTTTTTAAACATTTCATAACAGTCATCAATACAAATTGAAAGACGTTTAATTAAAATAATCTCCTAGCTTTATGTCACAAAGGAGTTTTTAACACATACTCGCCAATATTCGTTTTGAGATGCTGATATTTTCGTCTGGATAGGGTATAAGCGTAAGCTTAGTTGAAGACAAGAAAAAATTATAATCAAATTTGTTTTATTGGAATAAGCGAAAAAAACACTTAAAAATCAGCTGAGAAAGCAAAATTAATGCTGACATTTTCGTCTGGATAGAAAATAAGCTTAAGCTTAGTTGTAGACGTAAACAAAATTATATTCAAATATTTTTTAATTGTAATAAGAAAAAAAAAAAAAACACTTATCAATCAGCTGAGAAAAAAAATTGCTATACGAAACAAGTAAACAGAAAATATCATTGTCAACTTCATTGTCAAAACTTCCATGCCGTTTAACCTTATTGTTGTTGTTTCAACAAGGTGATGGATTCCACGTTTCACACCGAAATTTCCAATGAAGCTCGACAAGGAAAGTTCCAAGGAAGTTCCGCGCTACCATTAAATTGTATCGATCTCATGTGTCTTCTCCTCAAATAGGTTTTAATTCCAATTTACAAAAATACATATAATAATTCTATATGCTAGCATAAGTTTTATTTTTGCAATCAACCTATTTCAATCATTCAAACAGCCCATCCTATAAATCCATTACAATCCGCGTTTAAATCACCAAAGCCATTTCAAGATGACGAGCGCTTTGGAGAGACCCCATGTTGTGGCAGTGCCATTCCCTGCACTCGGCCATGCAATCCCTTTGCTTGACTTTGCTAGGCAATTGGCCTTGCATGGTCTAACCGTCACCTGTGTGACTACCGCCGCCAATTTACCCCGCCTGCAAAACCAAATGGCCAATGCTATTTCATCCGGCCTTGATATTCGCTTTCTAGTCATTCCAACGCCCGCTGTGGAAGGCCTGCCCGAGGGAATGGAAAGCTTTGATCAAGTTCCCACAGAGCAATGCAATCTCATTTTTTATCTGGCCAGTGCGTTAGAACACCCATTTAATCGTTGGCTTGAGGGTGTGCTTGAGAAAGGAGGCTTAGAAGAGATTGGAGCTCCCGTTTGTATAATAAGTGATATACTTTTGGGGTGGAGTATGGACGTAAGCAAGAGGCACAATATCCCCTGCATGGTTTTCGACACGTACGGGGCATTCGGACTGAGCCTGCTGAATTCTGCATGGCTTTCTGCGTCACAGAATGTTTTGAAGAAAGAAGGGGAGACTCTTGTTCTCAGCATAGATCTTTCCGCCCCTGTACGACTGGAGAAACATGAAATAGATGCCGGATTGTTCGAGCCATTCGTGATGAGCATAATAGGCCGTCTCCAATCGCTGAATCAAGGATCGGGGATGCTTGCGAATACGTTTGAGGAACTAGAGACTGATTATATGCAACACTTGAGAAATCTGACGGGGAAAAATGTACGGTCCATAGGGCCCTTGCTTCCACCCAATTGTTTTGGTGGCGCAGTGAAAGAGAGCTCCAGAGGCAAGACGGCGGACATCTGTGAAGAGGACCTGGCGCAATTTCTTGATTCACAAAGCGCTTGTTCTGTTGTGTATATTTCGTTTGGAAGCCAGACCTTCTTAACTGAGGAACAGAGCAAGGCGCTTGCTTGTGGACTTGAAGCCAGCGGGCAGCCGTTCGTTTGGGCTATCAAAGTGTCCCCCGAGATGGAACCTGGCGTATCCGACGAACCAATCAATCTGGCTCGCACATATCTTCCGGAGGGGTTCGAAGAGCGAACAAAGAATAGAGGGCTGGTCATATGGGGCTGGGCACCACAGCTTGTTATTCTCTCCCACCCATCCGTGGGAGCCTTCATAAGCCACTGTGGATGGAATTCTATGCTAGAAAGCAGTAACTCTGGGTGTGCCATTGATCACTTGGCCCATGTATGTAGATCAACACTTCAATTCTAAGCTGGCGGTGGAGTCGGGCATTGGAACCCAATTCTGTGAACATAGAACTGAAATTCCAGACGTGCATCGAGTGAAAGAGGCTCTAAATCTAGTTTTGGTTGATGACAAGCGCAAAGAGATTAGGAGGGCTGCTGAAAAGTTGAAGAACATGGCAAGAAAGGCCGTTGGATACGGAGGATCTTCAAAAGCTAATTTACAAGATTTTGTGAGTGAGATTCAGAGGTTGGAGGTAGCAAGAAAAGCTGTTGCACCGCGAGCATATTGGAAACCTCATACACAAGAAGACTTTGTGCCTGAAATCCATCAGCTGAGTGTTTCTAAAACTGCATAAATGTTTCATCACCTTAGCAATAACCGGACAGATGAAGACGGGTAAGTGCGTGTGTTTTCTTTCGTAGTATTTATTTATGTTATTCACGATTTTCTTTCTTGGGGATTGTATGTATTTTGAGTTTTATGAAGCTTGAGTTTATTATAGATCTTCGTACTCGAAGTTTGGTAAGGGAGGGTGATATTCGTATGAAACTTTCAAATAGTCATCGTATTCAGGCGGTGGACTGAAAATATCATGTATTTATAAAATATATCATGTAGATTCCTATATAAATAGTTCTTTCTTTCTACCAGTCTAAGCTATGAGAACTGTTGTTGGGGAGAAAATGATTCTCAACTGAACTTCAATTTCTCTCCAGAGAACAGAAAGTAATTTAAATATCTAATAAAAATATCCAGTATAAAAAATGAAATTAAAAATATAAAGTTTTGTTTTTATTTCTTAGAAGAGCTCAAATTATAAATGTTCAAATATCAAGATGACTTATCATGTATATGAAGAATTGATAATTAAATTTATATGTACCTGAAACAAAAGCTTTTTTTTATCATTATTTTCTATTTATAATTACATTATCAAAATTTAGAAACAAAATAAATGATATGAAAATGAATATGTAGTGAAAGACAATTTGATTTTGGAAGTTATATATATATATATATATATATATATATATATATATATATATATATATATATATAAACATCATTTTAAGAAAAAAATAGTTTAATCATTAAAAAATAAAGTATAATAATAATTAAAAAAGCTAATTGTAAGAAGATATACCTACATCATAAAAGTTGAAGGTAAATTTATATCCACATAAATAAATAAATGACTTTAATCTCTCTCTCTCTCTCTCTCTCTCTCTCTCTCTCTCTCACACACACACACACACACACACACACATCTATACATCTATGCGCGTGCATGCGCACATACATACAAATATATTCATACACACACAAGCATGTGCACACATACACACACACACACACATTTGATTAGTAATTAAGGATAATTAATTATTTTTTCATGTAAATTATTATTTCTAATGTTTCAATTTAAAATTTATCTAGTATTCATATAAAATATATTTTTAAAATTAAAAATAGTTATTATATGTTTAAACTATTTTGCGATGACTTATTATACTTAGTATAAGTTAATGAATATTACTTGTAATTACTAAGCTATCTTTAAATTGGTCTCCTAATACAGATTAGGATTTGGAGGATGTGCAAATAAACTTTTAAGTATACTAGAGTTTTATGAAGCCTAATATATGCACTAGAGGCCATACAAGAACAAACACTACCTAATTGTTAAGTATTTTTAAGAGATTTATATCTAATCTTAACATAGAGAATTAAAATATGGTGGAAATAGTATTTAAGATATATATGAAGAACTTCTAATTAAATTTTATTTGTTATAATGGGAATAATGATGTTTTTGATAGATAAAGCAGCAAGAGGGTGCTGGCCTGTGGAACAAAGGGACTAGAAGCACATTAATAGCACATTAATGGCACTAGTCAAAGCAGATAAATGGTTTAACAATAGAATCACCAAGTCTAAGTATGCCCCTATCAAAAACATAAATCGCAGTATTGAACAAAAAGATTAAACCAGAGTACTTAAAATGAAGAGTAGTAGATAAAATAACAGTCATAAGCCATGCAAGGCTGAACCAAAAGCTATAAAAACTAACATTAACCCTAAACACAAAACAGGGGATCCGAGGGCCATGCCCAGTCAAAATTAACCAACTCATGGACACCAGCAGTTAGTTCTTCCCACCCAGATACTTAGATAGCAGGGTCCTAGCCCACTCCTCCTACAGGAACAGGAAAAGATCCTTGTTATCCTTGTTCGCTTCCAGACTGCTACCCGCTAGCTTTTCCTGCACATTATAGAGGGTTGTAGCCAAAGCATGCATGACCTTCAGGGCAAATTTGTTAGTTATCATGCATTGGTGCTTCAGTTCCTACATATTCTTTTTGATGTCTGCAATTTCCTTGTCCATATCAGAGAACCTCCTCTTGAGAGTGCCTTTAAATTTATTTTTGTCAGCCAGAACCCTAGTATTGTAATTAGAGGTGGGGAGCTTATCTTGGGGATCATGAAAAGGACTCAGGGGCAGGGTAGGGTTACTGGGGATTTCCATGGTTTGCTAGAGGTTGGGTAGGGGAGTGTTACCAGTCCTAAGGGGACTCATATGATCATCCGAGGAACCTTTCATGGACTCAGTGGTGTGAGAGTCTTTTTTAGACAGGGATTGCTCTCTAGAGGCCACTTCCATCACCCTAGTTTTACATTGTTCCTTGGTAATTATATTGGACCTCCGGCGACCCAAGCCACTTAAGTCCACCTCCAGATTAACCTGGCTCTCCATCATTCTCCATTTTTTGGGCCTTCGTTCGGTCTCAGGAGTACTATCAAACTCCTTCCTATCTTTGTTCTCCACAGACTCAGATACATGAGACTCCTCCTGACCCTCCTTCCTATTGAAAGGGTTTTTAACACATTTTTTGCAGGTTCTACCCTCTTTAGCACCTAGCTTAGACTCTTGGATAACCTGGATGGACTGGGAGGTGGAATGGGTGGGATTTTTAGTTTTGGCTGGGGACTCCTCCTGGGTCATCTCTTGGATAATCGGGGGGGTGGGGGTTGGGGTGCCAAGAAAATAGCTTTGTGAAAGTGGTAAATGTAGAGAAGGAGGCCCTGATGGAGGATAGGGATTGATTTATCAGGGTTGTCCTTAATATCTAGGATATTACTCTCTATGGAATGCAAAAGATAGAAGGGTATGGAAATTAAATTCTTATTTCTAATATGATTCAGGAATGGTAAGTGGTAGTAGTAAAACATAGTGAACTTACCTTTCAGTGTAAAATATTTCATCACAATGAGGCAAATTTTTAGCCAGAAGTCTGATAGCTCTTCCCTGTTATAACCCCCTTGCTTCTTCATCAATTGCTCACCTTCTTTGAAAAACTAGTTGATGCTGGTAGGGTTGGGAGTCCGACTGGTCTTTTTGTGTTTCCTCCCTTCCATAGAGAGCCTCGTCGCCTTTGCAATGACCTCTTCGTTAATCTGGTAGTGGATGCCCCCAACCAAGACACTCCTATTGTTCTAGGATGAGATGAATTGTTTGGAAATTAGCTCATCATTCCCACCTTTCATTTGCTCCATAAAACCCCATATACCGCTTTCTTTCCAGTAATGAGTCACCAACGATCAGAGGTGAAAGCCTCATCGATCTTGTCAAGTTCAATGTGAAGAGTGTTGCCTCCCATTTCAAAGCTCTGCCCCTCCTGTGCCAGAATATCCTGAAAACCTAAGAGTTGAGCTTTTTTGCAGATCATAAAAAACCACTTGTTTTTGTGTGGCCTTTTCGAGGAAAGATTATACTTAAAATGTTGGCCTTGGGTAAAATTTTGGAAGATGGGCTCCGTACAACCAGATATAATGGATCTCCAGGTGCCATTAATAGTAATAATGTCAAGGACGCACTTGTTGTCCTTATTAGCCAAGTAAGCCCTCTGATTCGGATAGCTCTCACTCCATATGTTTGAAAGGTAATGATGATTCTTTATGGGGTTTTGGGTTCTCCTTTTCATAGTCATGAAAATCACCAGAGCATGCCAGCACATGATTATGGAAGGATTCGTAATGAATATGATAGCTTGGCACATTTAAATTGTAATATTCATTTCTCCTCTAATGAGTTGCTGAGTCACCGTAGGTAAATTGCTAACCACCCTCCAACTATTAATTTTGAATTTTTTTAGGCCTATTGCTGCCATCGAGTCAGCAACCGCATTCACCTCTCTGTATGTGTGACCAATAGTCATGCATTGGAAGCTGTTGAAAAACTCACAGATATCTAGCATAATAGATCTAACCCACCACCCCACACTAGCTCCACTTTTGATAGCCTCAACAACCACTTTGGAATCCCCCTAATTTCCAGCAGCTTGATGTTCATTTGGTTTGTGAATTTAATCCCCTAAAGAAGGGACATTCCCTCCGCTTGGGTGATAGTACAGTTATTGAGTGGCCCAACATAATCCAGTAGGAAAGTGCCTTTGTGATCTTAGAACACCACCCCCACCTTGGCCAAGATTATTTGCAGCCCCATCAAAGTTTAATTTGATCCATCCTTTGAGAGGGGCAGTCCATCTAGTAGCTTTTCTAGCTATCCTTTTAGCATCGTCAAATCTAGAGAAGCCAGCTAGGAGATTCTAGCTGTCAACAATTCTAACCTCCCAAGTAGTAGAAGGAAAAGAGGGAAGCTTCCACTTAGCCATCTTGACATTCTTGCAAAGGAACTTAGTTCCAATATGGAGACAAGTCCCAGACTGATTACTAACTTCCCTGAAAATCTTGTTGTTCCTTTCCTTCCAAATGGTCCAGCAAATGTGAGGGGGTAGCATACGCCAAACGAGTTGGAGCAGGGGGTGATTGGAGGGAGATCTCAAATTATTAAATTGATGCACTTCTCTATGCAGAGCCCATGAGATACCCAATTTGCCGATAACCTCTTGCCAGATGATGGTGGCATAATCACAGTGGATGAATAGGTGGTTCACTGTTTCCTCCTCCTTCTTACATAGGACACATCTTTTCACCATGGAGAAGCCCCTCTTTATAAGATTATCCTGGGTTAGGACCTTACCATGCATAAGAGTCCACCAAAAAAAATTGATTTTGGCGTGAGCTGAGGGATCCACACCTTCTTCCAGTCCCTCGAGTTAGTCTCCTCCTTCAGAAGTAGATTGTAAGCAGATTTAACAGAGAAAGTACTAGCCTGGGTGGGGGCCCAGGTAATGGAGTCATCAAGCCTCGATATTTTGATATTAGTCAGGTTTTCCATGAGTTCATTGGCCAAATTTTGAAGGTCTAGTCTATCCCTTAATCGATTAGGTATATGCTTCTAGTCCCTGCCAATGATGTAGTTTGAGGCTCTATTACCCTGGACCGGTCTGAGGTAGTCCATAAGAGGTTTGAATTTGTAGCCTAGGTTAGGTTGGTTTAGGATGCAATGGTCATTCCAAAATCTGATGGATCTCCCATTTCCAATTTGCCAAAAATCTCCTTTACACAGAAGGGTCTTACATTTACAAATGTTCATCCAGAGTTTGGATCCACTTGGGAGGTCACTATTGTGGTACATCCTCCCATAGGGATGTCCTTGGAGGTACTTGGCTTCCATTATTCTGCACCAGTCCGCCTTTCCTTCTATGAGTTTCCATGCCACTTTCATGGTAAGGGCTTTATTCATCAAACCAAATCTTCTTCATCCCAGACCACCCATTCTTTTTGAGAGGCAGACAATGTCCCAATTAACAAGAGACATCCTCTTCTTTTCTTCAGACCCCGCTAACAGAAAGGTTCTCTGAATTCTTTCAAGTTTTTCTTCCATGTTGCTTCTAATCTTAAAGAGAGATAGGAAGTAAACAGGGATCCCTTGGAGAGTGGAGGCCATGAGCTAGAGTTTACCAGCATTACTTAAAATCTTCCCCTTCCAACTAGTGAGTTTCCTCTAGGTTCTCTCAAGGATGGAATTCCAGAAATCTTGGGACACCTCTTTAACTGTAAGGGGGAGGCCAAGGTAGGTAGAAGGGAGTGAAGCCACCAGACAACCCAGGATTTGAAGCACCTTATTTTGTAACTCCATGGGGGTATTAAAGAAGAACAACTAGCTCTTTTGATAGTTAATACATTGTCCAGAAGCCCAGGCATAACTTTCAAGGATTTGTTTCCACTGTCTGGCCTCAATCACTGAATAATACCCAAAAAGGAAGGTGTCATCCACAAACTATTCTAACACCACCTAAGGAAGGGTAGAAGTAGGTTTGACACCTTTTATTCTTCCTGTAGTGAATAGCATACTCAGATTCTTGCTAAGAACATCAACCACCATAATAAAGAGGTAGGGGGAGAGAGGGTATCCTTGTCTAAGACCCTTCTCAGGTTTGAAGAAGCCACCAGGAGTGCCATTGACAAGCACAAAGAAGCTAACAGTTTGGGTACATTCTTGTATAATCTGAATAACCTTCTCATTAAAGCCCATTTTAGCTAGAATTTTAAGCAGAAAAGACCAATTAACTTTATCATAAGCTTTAGAGATATACTGTTTAAAGGCCATACCTGGGACCTTGCTTCTATGCATAGAGTGGATGATTTCATGAGTGGCTATGGCTGCATCCAAGATCTTTCTTCCCGGAACAAAACCTTTCTGAGTAGTGCAAAGAATCTTATCTAGAAGAGGCTTGATTCTGCCAACCAGGATCTTGGTAAGGATCTTGTAGAAGGTATTACAAAGGCTGATGGGCCTGAAATCCAACATAGAGGTAGGATTTTTATATTTTGGGATAAGCACAATGTAGGTTTTATTATGCTATCTGAGGAGCACCCAGTCCTAAAGAAGTCTCTAGCAGCACAGGTAAGATCAGTCCCCACAATGTCCCAATATTCTTGAAAGAACACCGGAGGAAATCCGTCTAGCCCAGGGGCTTTCTAAGCTCCCATAGTGAAGACCACATTCTTGACCTCCTCATCAGAGACCTACTTTGTAAGCATGTCATTATCCCTAAGAGTTGTAGCACTTTGGATGTGGGCTAGGAGTTGATTTTGGATGCTGATCAGGCATAAAGGACCCTCATTAGAGTACAACCCCTTAAAGTAGTTAACCACAACCTGATTGATTCTATCCTTCTCCTTGACTTCATTCCCTCCCTCATCCTTAATAGTAGTGATGGTACTTCTTTTATGGTTGCTAGCAGACCTATGGAAGAAGGCCATGTTCCTATCCCCTTCAGCAAGCCACTTGATTCTAGATCTCTGCTTCCAGTAGATTTCTTCTTTTTCTAGGGTTTCCTACCATTTGTGCCTAGTCAACTCCTCCTCCACCTAAATCTAGGGTGGGTAGCTTCCAGAAGCCAATTGGGCTTGGAGGGATTCTAAGGTTTCAGACAGTTCCTTTTTCTCTTTATGGAAGTCTCCGAAATTCTATTTGCTCCAACCTTTAACCTCCCTTCTGATAATTTCAAGATTTTGGGCGATTCTAAACAAGGCAATACCCTTGATGTTAGCCTTCCACCAGAATTTCACTTGATCTCTAAAGGATGGGTGAGAACACCACATGATTTCAAATCTGAATGGGGCTGGGCTGACTTTAGGGGTGTTATGCCAATAGAGAAGGAGGGGGTTATCATCCGACATAGTTCTAGGGAGGGAAGAAAATGTAGAGTTCAGACAAAGGTTCCATGAAGAGGTGGCCAAGACCCGATCTAGCCTCACCTAGATGAGATGGAGTCCCTTCCTATTGTTGGTCCAAGTGAAGGGGTTCCCTTTTAGAGTGATGTCAAGAAGACCTGTGGAAGAGATAAAATCAGCCAGCTCCCCCATGCTATCAGAGTAGTCCATTGGACCACCACACTTTTTTGAGGGATAAAGGGGGATTTTAAAGTCACCGACCAGTAAAAAGTTTGCAAAACAGTCCTGATCCAGCTAATGGCCAAGATCAACCCACAGGGAAGCTCTACCAGATCAGGTATTAGGAGCATAAATATTAAAAGTGATCCATTAAGTACCATTCTTCCTGAAGGTGACAGCAAGGAAGTTCGGGGAAGAAATAGCCAGCTGACCAATTATCCTATTGGGGTTCCAGAGCATAGCAATGCCACCAGACACCCCCATAGCTTTAGAGTAAAGGAAAGAAGCACCCAGCCAAAGATTGGATGCAAGGATAGTGAAATTACTAGCAGACATCTTAACCTCTTGTAGGAGTAGACCATCAAGCTTATGATAAAAAATGTAATGTTTGATAGCATTTTGTTTAAGGGAGTTGTTCAAGCCCCCTCACATTCCAAGAAAGGAAAATCATTTCTTACTTTTGAAACTAGATTCTAGGGTTTGTTGCATACCTGCTGCAACATCCCTTGTGGTCCCTCTCGATCTCCTTGCATGGTCTAAAGGCCTTCCCCTGGGTGTTTCCATTCCCATATCAACCTTCTTAGGTTTGGTTTTCTTTCTTTGCATTTTCCATTCCCCATCATCTTCCTCCAAACCATCAAGGGAGCAGGAAGAGTTCTTCTTCACAAGCTTTGGGGGAGGTTTAGCATCCGGCTTTGGGGATTTTAGCTCCAGAGAAACCACAATGGCAAGTTGTTCTACCTCAGTAAGGTTATTCATCCTCCTCTCTGGGGGGCGTTAGGGGGTTCTTTACCAGCTCCGCCACCGGATGGAGAATTGGTTCCTCTGTAGTTAGGAGATCAAGAGAGCCGAGAACAGGGCTCCCCACCTCCATCTCCCAGGGGGGACGATCTCACCTTCCTCCAGAGCCAGATCTTCAATTTCTAGGGTTTCCATTTCGTTAGCCACCAAGGGTGGCCTAGTCTCCACCTTTTCCACTTCATCTATGGGGGTGGACCCTCAGCCATTCCTTTGCCCTTGTTCCCTTTTTTAGTTCTTGACTTGGAGGTCATGCAAGTGTCATTAGAGTGGCCTCTGCTATCACAGTTCTGGTAGAACAAGGTAGCATTCTCATATACCAGCGCTTGGGTCCATCTACCCAGTTTAGATTTCAAAATGACAAAGTTGGGTAGGGTTTTATTCAGAGTAACATTCACAGAGAATCTAGGAAAGACTAGCCTAGATTTAGAATGGGTCACTTGGTCCGTTGTGATGAATGAGCTGAAGGAGTCACCTATCCATCGAAAAACTTGCTCATCCCAATATTCAAGTGGGAGGCCAGGGAGACGGACCCAAACTGGGGCCGTTCTTGTCAGTTCTATCACCAGATTGAATCTGGGTTTCCATTTTGTGAGGGCCAGGAAGTGCTTTCCATAAACCCATGAACCCGATAGAACATAGGACAAGTCCTCAAGAGTGGTAAACTTAAACAGAAAAAGTCCCCCTAGCATAGCAGAAACTAGGATAGAACCCTTTATCTTCCACTAGTTAGATACCCATTTTCTAACCATTTCGATGGTAGGTCAAAAGTTAAAGAATCGACCAACCAGAGCCAGCTAGAAATCCACCATCATTCTATTCACGACTAAGTCTAAGAGCAATAGTTCAGCACCTTCCTCAGTCTAAACAAAGTCCCCTAGCAGAGCCTCCAAAGATTGATGAGCTTCTCCAACAAGGGCCCCTTTCTAGTTGGGTTTTGGAGGAGACAACGGGGTATCAGCAGCAGAGGACACTTTTTGAGATTCCCCCATTGACTTAGTCATTGGGACCATGATAGAGGAAAGCACGAGAATAGCCTAGGGTCCATCAGGTCTAGTCGGGGGGTCAGCCAGGGGGGTAGAATGTCCCCCAGGGGAGGCAGGCATGGGAGCCTATAGTTTGAAAATCGAGCTTGGGTACGAAGTTGCAGAGTGGGAGCGGAAGCTTGGAGTTATTAACCTATATCCGAGCAGGTGTTACCAAGGAATAATGATGTTATATACATGAATTTTATTTTTATTAGAGTAAATTAGGTTTTGAAAGGACCACAAAACCCTTTATAAAAAACTAGCACTAGAGAAAGAACTAGACACAAAGAAACAATTGGACAACAAAAAACCAAAGGGAAAAAAAAGAGTCAACAAACCTAGGAGCATACTAGAAAAAAATCATATTTCAGTTGCTTCTAAATTCTTTTGATTCACTCCCTCATTGATTTTCAAAGCATCATGGACAATATGGGTCCTACACTGGTGTTATGTTCATCCACCACAACGCTCTTCTCTTTCTCTTTAACATTAAAAGGAGAGACAAAGTTACCTTTAGTTAAACCTTGGAGAGATTATGCCTACTTATTCAATTGTTTACGAATATTGATACTATTTTGCATGGTCATTCTGCTCACTACCATGATTTTCATAAGCTTATCATGTACCTTGGCAATGGTCTCTTCAAAATTCCTAATCTTTTCTTCATGATCCATCTTCATATTTTTTACATCCTTGGAAACATTTTAGATAAGAGGAAGCATTTTATCAACATTCTCCAAAGTAGTATTTTTGTTCAAATTTTTTTGTCCCAAATTCATTTTATCATTAAGGGTATTAATTCTATCCTTGACCAAGTTAATTTTAGCCACCATTTATTTGAAGAGATTATGTTTTCCCTTAGTAACATCATTAATTACCCTTAGCATGTCCCCTATTCTAGTGGCAAATGATCCATTTTATATATATGCAGGGAATCCTTATATGTTGTAATCAATATTTTAATGTGAAGATCCATCTTTGGTGGGAACAATCCAAAATCTGGAATATCAGCATTTGTCTCCTACTTCTACATCATTATTATTTTTAGCATTCATGCTAGATTTCTCGTAAGGCTTCTTAACAAGGGGGTAGACTTCCTTTTGTCCCTAATCACAAAATGAGATAAAATATCACCTTTTTCTTCTCTTTCCCCTTTTTGTACTTGGAAAATTTGGAGGGTTATCATATGTTGCATTTATCCTTCTTAGTAGAGCTAGCGGATTAGGGAATTGAAAACATAATCCATATATCATGCCTAAAATGATTTAAAATCATGAAGTGATAGGTAAACAAACTTGTAAAATGGTTATCTAGGGTTAAACACCACATGATAATTTTAGCAACTTTGGACCAAATGGTTTTGATTGAAGCACAATCATATCCCTCGTTGGTGGCTAATTTAACCCTCCCTTATTCTCCAACTTTGAAAAAAGATATCACTAGCTTCATTCAATTATTTACCATCCTTGTAAAATTTGTTTCCTTCCACATATGTACCAACAATTTTGGTAATAAGATCCTTAGTGAAAGAGATTTCAACCCTATACAAACACAAAATTTTATTTTCCCAACCTTCAAGAAAACTACTAGTAACTAGTGGGTCATGGCCATAGAGTTTCTCCATAAAAGGAGCTCGATCTCCTCCCTCCAAGAGATTATCTCAAACCATGTGATGTTTTACCCAATTTTTGTACTATGTGGGCTTCATCCTATTTCTCTCACCATCCATAATGTTGCAGGAACAAACAAGAGGCCAAATACCAAACAGGGGAAATCAAGAACCCACAAGAAAATAGAAACTAGAGTGGCAGAAATTTTGAGCCAAGAGAACATAAAGGAACTACCTTTTCTTCCCATAATGGGGATTTAACATCTCACCCTTTCTATTTACACAAGCCAAATGTTATGAGCCATCATTACCAAGAGAAGCATCCTAGTGAAAAAATTGACAATTATCATTAATGAGGTATTTGATGTCTACTCAGATTTGATCATAAGACCCCCACCAAACTATATTAGGTTTATTGTATCCAAAATTAGCAAAACCATCAATAACCTTATTATCCTAAAAAAAAAAATATGGGATATTTTATAATTATTTCTATGCTATCAAGGATTAAGCTTTTGATCATCCAACTAAGATCTTGAAAAACCCTTAAATAATTAATAATGTAACTTATAGAGTCACTTTCAAGCTAAATCTTGTTGTATCCATGTTATAGACTTTCAATTTGATTCCAATGTAGGCTGCATTTTCTTGTGCATAATGATTTGTTTGAATTCCCAAAGCAAGGGTCATAGACAAGATAAACCTACCATTATGATCACATGTCACTCCACAAAAACAACTAGGCCCATATGTGTGAATTTTTTATTTATATTAGGGTGATCCCACGAAGTTGTGTCCCACTTTTAGGGATGAACAAAATCATGGTGTTGGGAGAAAAAAAATTTTGATGCCTTCATACGAAGTATATACTTCATGCAAAGTGGTGGAGACACTTCGCACAAAGTCACTAAACAAGGGGCTTCGTGCGAAGACCCCTAGGTGGCCTCGTGAGAAGAGGGGCTTCATACGAAGCCTCTTGGGGCTTCGCACAAAGCCCCTTTTGACTAGATTTTTTATAAATTCTAGCATTTTATGTTTTTTTATTATCATTTTTACTGACACTATTTGTAGACCCCGGGGCTTGGAGTGAAGTACGTCAGCATGCCAGCATGCCAACACCTCCCGAGCTTCGTCGACGTCTTCAATTTCCTAATAGTATCAGGTACACAAATTTTTCTCATTTTTTATTGTAAATAATATATTTTTTATTTATTTTAGCTATTTATTTATATGTTTTATATTTATTTTAGCTAGTTTCTTATGCAAAATCATAATTAAATATTAGAAAATAATAGAAATATTAAAAATCATAGTATAAATGTTATAATATGTTAGAAAATATTAGAAGATCGTAGTAGTTTGTTAGCACCTATTAGAAAATATTTACAAAACATTAGAAACCATAGTAGAAATGTTAGAAAATGTTAGAAAATGTTAGAAAACATTATGATTAAAGTTAGAAAATGTTAAATTTTAAGTTTAAAGTTAGAAATGTTAGAAAATGTTAAATTTTAAGTTGAAAGTTGTACATATTAGGAATTTCTCTCTCTCACACATGTACACACATTTTTAGTAAATATTAAAGTTAGTTATTTGTTTTAAATAATTTTTAGTTTGTAAAAATCTTAGAAAATTGTAGTTAAATTTTTGAAAATGATCTAGTATTATGTTAGAAAATGTTAAAAAATTGTAGTACAATAAGTTTCTAGGACCCTTATTCCTCTCTTACGACATATTAAGACACTTAGGATCCTTTAGGAATCTCAAGATCTTATAATACATATTAGGACATCTTACTTGACACATAGGACCTCTTAGGACCCCATTATTATATCTTCAAATGTCCTAGGACACATTCATCTATCTTAGCTTCTATTAATACATATGTGAACCCATCATTGCCCACAAGAACCCTTAAGACATACTAGTATCAATTAATGTAACCTAAGATTCCTTAGACCACTTATCACATCTACGACCCATTAACATTGTTGGACCATTATACATCCCTTATGATATTTTAAGACATATATGACCCATTTAGATCATCAAGACCCATTAACATATCTTAGGTTGTCTTAGTACACATTTATGTACATCTTAGATTCAATTAATATCATACTAGGATCCACTAATGAAACGTAGGACCCCTTAGGACCTCTTATGTTACCCCCAACCCCTTAAGATACTCTACCTGACCCTTATCCATCCATTACATTATCTTAAGACACATGTAGGACTCATTGTTACCCACGACCCCTTAAGATAGTCTAGGACCACTTATATTGCACCTACAACCCATTAACATTCTAAGACTCTTATCTAGATCCCTTATGAAATCTTAAAACAAACATGCAACCTTAGGACCCCCAAGACCCATTAAATAATCTTAGGATGTCCTAGGACCACTTAGACCACTTATCACATCTATGACCCATTAATATTATTGGACCATTATACATCCCTTATGATATTTTAAGACATATATGACCTATTTGGATCTTGAAGACCCATTATACATACGAGGATCCACTAATGTAACCTAGGACCCCTTAGGACCTTTTATGTTACCCACAACCCCTTAAGACACTCCATGACTCTTATCTATACCTTAGGACCTCTTATGTTACCCACGACCCCTTAAGACAATCAAGGACCACTTACGTTACCCACGACCCCTTAAGACACTCTAGGTCATATTAGGTCCTAATAGGTCACATTAGGTCATATCAGGAAATAAGGTATGTCTAAGTTGTTTCTCTATGTAAAGACCTAACTAGACCTATTAGGACCAAGTAGACCTAACTAGGACCTATTAGGACCAATTAGATAGGTATTAGGTCTATAACCAACATTAGTCTGACCAATTAGATGTATTAGGACCTATTAGGTCCAAATAGACCTAACTAAACCTATCTAGACCTATTATGACCAATTAGACAGGTAACTAGACCAATTAGGACCTATTAGGACCAAAATTTAGGACCTATTAGACTTAACTAGACCTAACTATACCAAGACCAATTAGGACCTATTAGGAACAAAATTTAGGACCCAATTATCTACCTAATTAGACCCTTAAGATACTCTATGACTCTTATCTATATGTTAGGATAGGTAATTAGACTCAATTAGAACCTAATCTAAGACCTAATAAGACCTCTTATGTTATCTACAACCCCTTAAGATGTAATTAGTACATCTTCAGACCTTTAAGACCTAATAAGACCACTTATGTTATCCATGACTCCTTAAGACACTCTAGGACCACTTATGTTACCCACGACCCCTTATGTACATGCATTTTTAGTAAATATTAAAGTTAGTCCTATGACCCATTGATGTACATGTTAGGTTTCATTAATACATACTATGATGTCCTATGACCCATTGATGTCTTATCTATACCTTAGGACCTCTTATGTTATCTATGACCCCTTAAGACCTAATAAGACCTCTTATGTTATCTACGACCCCTTAAGACCTAATTAGTATATCTTAGGACCCTTAAGACCTAATAAGACCACTTATGTTACCCACGACTCCTTAAGACACTCTAAGACCACTTATGTGACCTAATAAGACCTATAATTCCATATATTTAGATATATGTTTCCATAAATTACATGCAGTTATAACATGTAATCAAGTACCTAATTATTAACACTTAGCTTTCACATGTGATGTATCTAGATGGCCGCTCAGGGTGCACCTTAGACTCTTGATATGCATACTATTTTTCATATGGCTGATACAGAGATAGCTCGACTTAGAGAGTCTATCTGTAGGTCTGCAGGGGATGGTATATATAGAGATACGTGTGCTAGTATATTGAGTATTTTGGAGACTATGACTGGTAGATTGAGGTCTCACTCGTCCTTCACACCTTAGGTAGTTGAGGCCATTTTTTGAGAGTTGAGGGAGGAGGTCTCGGGAGATGTTTCCTTGGTGACAGTTCAGAGCCTCATCCCCAAGGAAACCATCAAATGAGAGGTTTTCCCACATTATGAGGGGATGAGAGTGGTGAGGGCATATCAAGTCACACAGTGTGTGATACCTCAGATTGCATGTATGATTTACCCTCGACATCTTGCAGCACACGGTTGTTATCCAAATAATGACCATATTCCACTATATTTTGCATAGTAGTTGTACGCTAAGTTCTGTTTGGGACTTAGGGTCAACTATTTAGATATCCCATCATATTATGGTCAGGGGCTTAGTAGGGTTGCAGACCATGATCAATATCATAGGGCTAATCGAGTTGTGCAGCCTCATAGACAACTAGTTGGGGAGAGGACTCCAGCAGTGGCACCAGTGATGGCTGCTACTACAGTTAGAGTCATCATTGCTTCTCAGAGGGGAGTTGTGAATAGTATAGGACAAATTGTTTCTGTAGCAACATCCATCACTTTAGATTCAGTGGGAAGATACATTTTGACTAGACTGAGTAGAGCTAGATCATCTTCTGAGGCTTCATCTAGTACTACTGCAGGTGTGAGTGAAGAGTCATATAGAGTTGCAGGTCTTCCTATACCTGGAGAGATATGAGCACTGTCGGGTCATCAAAGTACTTTAGATATGGCCCTTTACTTTTTGGAGGATCTCCTGTAGGCCTATTTTCATATTGCCAACATGCACAGGATCCCCATACATCCAGTCAGGAATTTCATTGCACTTAGACGGGGTCCTGTAGTTCTAGACCATCTACTAGTCAGGCATAGCATAGTGCAGAGCACCGTGCACCCATAAATCACTCTACCGCTGCAGAGCTAGGTATATAGATTGGAGATGTACGCATCACCACTGAGGGCCTAGGCACTTTTGATGAGCATTTGTGTGGTTTGGGTCAGGTGGATGTTGGCATTGATGGCAGGTCATTTATGGATATGTTATTGCATCTAGATGGTTCAGGTTCTACATCACTCCCCTCCCAGCTAGTGTCACCCCTACACTCCTCATTACTACAGAGGTTCAGTACCTTAGGTGGTGTGGGTGATGCAGTATCAGTTGATGATATGATGGTGCAGCATGCTGATGATCCTCTTGCTCCTGAGACTTAGGTACATATAAAATTTTCTTTTCTTTTTTATTAGGAGTTTTAGTGAACAATTAATTTTAGGTCACACGTGTATTGATGTTTGTTCAATGTATACTATTTTGTAGGCATAGTTAGCAGAGCATGCTACCTCTAGTGTGGGCTCAGAGAATCTTCCACATGATGTGACACCTACTAGTGGTCAGGTAAGTTTTAGATATAACATGTATGTTTAAGCATGCATACATGTACACATGTATTTATATATTTCAAGTACTTTACATAATATATCTACTATGCACATGTATATAACCAACTATTGTACACTAAATTTGCAGGGTTTAGTCCCTGCTTTACAGCCAAATGATGCTTTTCATAGGAGCGATTTAGTAGATGTGACACCTAGTAGTGGTCAAGTAAGTTTTAAAAATATGTAAGTTTAAACATGCATTTATAATATTTTAATTATTTTAGATTATTATCATATATACATGCATTTATATTCACAGGGATCAGTTGTTGTCTCACAACCAGAGGATGCTCGTGGCAGTCGCTTAGAGGGTCGATCTGTTCGCATGCACCTAGATGACTCCGTAGTTTAGGACATGTTGAACATATATTTTATTTGAGACTCAGTTTATGATTCGAGACATATATTTGATTAGAAACATATATATTTGATTAGATGTACTTATATTTGATTCAAGACATATATTTGATTAGAGACATATGATTCGAGACATATATTTGATTAGAGACACATGTATTTTATTAGAGATGTATATTTGATTAGATGATATGATTAGATTAGATGGTTTTATTCGATTAGATGATATCATTAGATTAGGTGGTTTTATTCGATTAGGTGATATGATTTTATTTGATTAGATGATATATGATATATTATTTGATTAGATGGTTTTATTTGATTAGATGATATGATATATGATTTGATTAGATGGTTTTATTCGATTAGATGATATGATTAGATTAGATGGCTTTATTCGATTAGATGATATGATTTTATTTGATTACATGATATATGATATTTTATTTGATTTGAATAGATGATTTTATTTGATGATATATAATTTGATTAGATGATTTGATTACATGGTTTTATTTGATTAGATGATATGATGAATAATAACACATGTCATAAGTAATATAACTAATTTCATCATTGTTTAGTGTCTTAAGGGGAGGTCTTAAGGGGATCTAGAATTAATATCATAAAAGAAAACTAGTTAATACATGTAACTAATGGATAATAACTATTCTAACTAATTATAGAACTAACACATGTCATAAGTAATATAACTAATTTCATCATTTTTTAATGTCTTAAGGGGAGGTCTTAAGGGGATCTAGAATTAATATCATAAAAGAAAACTAGTTAATACATGTAACTAGTGAATAATAACTATTCTAACTAATTCTAGAACTAACACATGTCATACATAATATAACTAATTTCATCATTTTTAGTGTCTTAAGGGGATCTTTAATTAATATCATAAAAGATAACTAGTTAATACATGTAACTAATGGATAATAACTATTCTAACTAATTCTAGAACTAACACATGTCATAAGTAATATAACTAATTTCATCAAAGCATACATAAAATCTTTAACTAATATGAAATCTATAAAAATCATTGAATAATCAAAGTATACGTATAAAATTCTATATATTAAAACCATTGAACCATCAAATAGGCTCATCATATATCAACCAATTATAGTCCATCATATGTTTAAATATATAAAAAAAGTATAATGAAATTTAATCCAAAGATATCAAGTAGGTCTGAACACAAGAAATAAGTATGTACATATTATACTTTTTAGACCAATTCAAGTGGTTCATACCTTTCATGGAGAACCTATAATATTCTCTCATGATCCTCACTATCTAGTCTCCACTTACGACGTCCACGTTGAGATTTAACTGTATGAAGACAAATGGATGTGGCAACTACTAGGTGACTATATTGAAACATCTTATTGTCTAGTTCATAATCAACAAAGTGAATACCATGTTTAATTAATTTGTTTTTCTTGAAATATGTTCCCTCTAAAACAACTGAACCTGCAGGTCACAAATTTTAACAATATATAAATTTAAACAAACTCAATTTGAAATTTGCTAAAAGGTTGAAATTTAAAATTTACAAATTGAGCTCAATATATTGATGTAAACCATATACAAACCTATGGGGAACAACATTCCATCACTTTCTTCATGTTCAAGTAACTTCATCCTCTCTGCAGTACAACGCAGTAAATGATAACCAACTCCTTCTACATTTCCATGCTCAGCAATCACTACAAAGACATCTCCTGCACAGTAAATTTATATATACGTGTGTGAGATCTTAAAATAAATACTTAGTTCAATGTATAGATCTATTTATATCTATCTATATACATGCAACTCAATGTACCATATAATGTGAAATATATACTTACCAATTTTCACCAATCCCGAGATATGATTGTAATGAGTAGAAATCAAAGGAACATCATCAAAGTTTTCATCTTCATCTCTATCAAATGTATTAGTAACAACTAGTAGCACTAGATTCCATGTGCCTACATATCCACAATCTTGATTGATACATTCCTCATAATTGTTAGCAATCCAGTGACAACAAAAGCATGAGTAGTCCCTAGCGTTCAACATCCAATTGCGATAATTCATACTCATAACTGAATGCAAAGATCGTGTCTTTTCTATCCTATTGAAACCATGCATAATTTTTCTATCCATGCCTGAACAAATGCATATTTAATACATTCTATATAAATATAATTTGAATAAAAAATATCATAAAAATTTTAAACACTTTCAAATAATTTAAAAATGTGTGCATACCTTATATCTCCCAAAATTTTCTATATGGCACCGCCTGAGTCAATCCTGATGACGTGTCATTCTCATTTGGTGTGAAATGTGTCTTGCACCATTCAACCACATCATGTGCATTTTTTATATGCACTCCCTTATAATTCATTTGATACTTTCGTATAGCACGTTTGATGCAAGCTCTGGCACCATCATGTTCACCTTTTCCATGTCCACTATCAAAGAAACTCTAGGCATGTGGTATGTTTTCATTATGATGATATCTACATAGTGCATAAAATGGTCTCAATGATTTGAATTGTGTAGCACATCCATCTGACCAAACATAATGTTTATCAATTTTTATACCTCTTTCTTTCAAATTTGCAAAAAACATCTTGAAGCAGTGTTCCACATAATGAATGTCATGCTCTCTATCATCACTTATATAAAAATGATATTCCTTCTTAATGACCCATGCTTCAAATGTGCTCTGAATACCATCCAAATCCAATTGTGCATGTCGATAACACACATGTACCATAATAGTAATTTGCTCTGAAAAATAGTATTCTGACTAAATTGCCTTTTGATGAACAAAAGAATAATTTTCTACAAAATCAACAACTGATACAATAGTTCCAAGTGGGAAATTTTCTCTCAGTGTTTGAAATTGTTGTGCTTGCCACTTTGCAAAAAAGGCATGATGAATGTAGGGTTGAATCAATTTTTTAAATTTTTCCATAAATACTACAACATTTATCTCCTCTTCAACATATTCTAACCTTTTGGATTCTTTCCCAAATTTTGTTTCATTCTTTACATATTTTTAACTCTTGCAATTTACCATCTTTGTTACATCAATATTTTCATTTTCAAAGGAAAAAGAGACAAATCGGCACATGTTTGGCATATTCCTTTTATGCAATTTATTTGTCCAACTACATCATCTCTTTTGTCACATAAAATAGATGAGATAAACTCACTTCGTCTAGTAGGAGGAGCCTTTTCAAAACCATAAGTGTCTTCTACAAACTTTCAAAAAACCTGATAGTGGAGACCAAATTCAATATGATAACGACAACAACAAGTTTCAAACACTTTGTTTGTCTTGATATAATATGGCTTCAATCTTTCAAACAACGTTTGCCCAATCTTTATATTAGGTTTTGAACTACAAAATGACACATACATTTCATGTTGTTTTGAGTCCAACCAATGTTTCATATGATATTCATATTGATTAACTGAAATTCTATGTCTAATAACATCTCTAGTGTTTGATGAAGGACGTGTATTATCATTCTAAAATGATGTGACCAAATTTTTTGTTCCTTCATCAATCCTATAAGAATGAGGATCTCTACACATGATTTCCCAATTTCCTTCCAAGATGCTATCATCCAAAAGTATTCTCCTATTAACATATCGTGATATTGTTTTCCTATTAAAACCAAACTGAGATGAAATTGAAGATATCTATCTTTTTCATCCCATAGTGTTACCTACGATGGATGTCAACATAACTTTTCTTGTAATGGACTTATCTATAGTTCAAAATCACTTCCCTAGTTGGTTCAAACCTTTCTTAAGATTTTCAATCATGTCACTTTGCATGTCAACAACTTTTCTCTTCTTTGATGATGTGTCTATACCCAATAATTTTAATGCCCCTTCCAAGTTTTTATTTATAAGTATAAGTGAAAGCAATTGAGCTTGTTCAAGTGTTTCAAAATTATCAAATTTACCCAATATTTCTCTTGCTATCATTTTCATTGATCTATTCTTAGGAAGACTTGAGTGTTGAACATTAGCAAGTGATCCCAAATTGTCCACATCCATTGTAAGTAAATGATCTAAGTTTCTATAATTAATATTTTTCTTTACAGTTTGAGCTAAATTTAAAAGTTCATCCATACCAGTAGGAGCACGTGATGTTGACCCTTCTCCAACATCAATTGTTTGGGCTTCTGTAGGGAGTAATCCCAACCCTTCTTCAATGTGAAATTCTTCGACTTGAATTGACCCTCCTACTTCAACTTGTCTTTCAACATCTTTAGTTTTATGATAATATGTCAATGCAACTTCACGATTTCTTTGTTTAGTATTGGGTGACCTTTTTCTAGAAGATTTACTTTGTCTTCCCTTCTTGTTCCCCATTTCTTTGAGCTCCAAAAAATGTCTTCCACAAGATCGTCAACAAAAATTTCTTCTTCAAAAAATACTTTAACCTAACATTTTTCCTCTCCAAAATTATGTCTTTGAAAAAATAGAAGTATCAATCCTCATTCAAAAAATGCCTTCAATAATAGAAAATGTGAATTTATTAAGTGCAATTCGATGTAAAATAGAAATAAAATGTTTTACTTTTATACCATTTTAAAAAAAATTTACAAAATAATTTTACTAGCCGACTTCGCACGAAGTATATACTTCGTGTGAAGTACCCAAGGCAAAATTTTGGTGGGTGTCCTTTCTGCCAGGATTTTTACCTAAGAGGCTTCATGTGAAGGGTCTTCACATGAAGCCCCTCAAGGGTACTCATGCAAAGGGTCTGCACATGAAGCCCCTCAAGGGTCCTCGTGCGAAGGGGATCTTCGCACGAAGACCCCAAAACTGAGATTTTTCCCTCAGAAAACAACTTAACTATAGAAAAATGGTCTTTTGGGGCCTAAAACAAGGACTAAACAAGATGATTTTTTCAAACAAATGATGTCAAATGTTTCTATTCAGAACAAGCTTTCTAATGATTATAATTTTAATACATATTGAGTTCATTATCACTTTTAAATATTACTTTAACCTAATATAGGTTGTTTGGTCATTCAAAAACCTGTCTCTTCAAGACTTCGGGAAAAATAGTAAATGATAAAAAAAAAATTATAAAAAATATGTAGGAAAAGCGTATTTGTGTTACCTTTCTATGAAAAAAAGAAAAAATGAATTTCGATATACACAGATCAAGTTAGAGCGATCCAAGTGACCTTATGTCTAAATTTCATTTACTGTCACTTTAAAACTTAATAAACTATGAAATATTGATCCAAAATGAATAAAACCAATTGCATCCTTTAGATATTGAAGTTAAAAATATAATCTCGAAAGAATTACATCGTTATCATATTTTTAAAAAAAGTTATGCTGATCCAAGTGACAGTAACTCCTTAAAAACAATGTTTTTCACGCAAACCACTTTTAGAAGGAGAAGGAAAAATGAATTTAAATGATTTTAAAAAAAAAAAATATATTTATAAACTAGAAAGAAAATTCTAAAATACTCTAGTTTACATCATCTTCAAATTCCTAATAGTTTTGTAGCAACAGATGTTCCAAAGTGAAGTTTTTTCTCAAATTGTTGAACTTTGTATCAAAGCTGGCCAAAAAGTAGGACTCACTATTGTGGAACCACCCATTAGAATAATAATTTGTATTAAAGATGACTTATAAATAGCTATTTGTTCACTCTATTTGGGGAAATAGTTAGATAAATGATTCCTAAGAGCCAATTTGTTGTTGTGTTGGATTATCTATTAAATAAACTTGAATCATGGTAAAATATAATTTTGAGAGCATATCTCCATTCCTCTTTCTTAAATTTATCCTTTCCTCTCTTTCTAAAAATGGGAACATCTCCTTAGATAATTTAAAGACTATTTTATAAATAATCCTTTTAATTAATCATTCATTGTTAATTTTATTTTAAATCCTTATTTCCAAATACACCTAAATAAATATTTGATACACAACTTCCAAATTAGTTTGGTAGGGCATTAGAGAAAGAAGGAATTCATTCTTATGTAGATAAGGTCAAATATATACTATTATATAACCAAAATGACAATAAAAACACAAAAAAAAGGATCAAATATTCTATTAGATAAATGATAAGGGAGAAAAATATGATAAATAGATTTTGCCACTCCTTTGCAATAGATATATATTGGGAAACATTTTACTTCCCATTTAGAGGTTTTGCCAAGTGAGGATTTTATTTTATATACATCACCTAGAGTTGAGGATGTACAAAATAAGATCCCAAGATAAATTGATTTAATTATGTTCTACTTGAAGATATAATTAGTTTTGATATTGTAACCAAAATCCTCCATGGTAGAAAAAAATAACTCATCCTCTTTACTAATTTGGCTGACATGACAAGATTTAAGGATTTCACATAAATATTTCAAGCTCGCCTCATTACTAGGGTTTATAAAGATTGAATTAATAGTTTACCTTTATGCTTATAATTTATGCTTGAGGGTAGGTTTGCCACTTTTTGTAGGTGTTAGTGAACCCCATTTTTAATAACATTAGGCATGGTGACAAAATAAATGTTCCCTACTTTCTATTTTCATCCCTAGGCTATAGCATAAATAAAGGTGAATCTCCTTCTATGCACTAGGATCTAATTTATATTCTTTATCAATTTGTGTTTAGAAACTCCTCTATTAGCAGTAGGTGTCTTACATATCCCCAGAAGGAAGAGCATCAAACTATTAAAACACTCAAAATTTCAATCAAAATTGAGTAGATTAGTAGTGGATTTCTCCTTGAGACCACAAATCCTAAATCTAAGAACAAAATAATAAGAAAAACCCTGCTACCTTCTACTAAGAATAAGCCACCCCCTATTGTATCTTTTGAAGAAACCCTCTTAGATACCACTCATGTTAAAAAAAAAGTTTCTATTAAGAATTTCATCCCTACCAAGATAAGAAAGACCAAGCCTAGAGATATAAGTAATTATATTGATGTGGAAAAAGAAGAAACAAAAGAAGAGACTAATTCTCAGAAAGGTTAGAAGTTTGAAAGATTGAGAGAAAAAGGATATGATACTATCTCAAGAGAATGTAGATTTTCTAGGTTGAGGTTCAATAAATATATTAAGGAGAAAAAGCTAGAGGAGGAGGTGGTTACTAAAACTGACCAGGAGTATGAACTTGAAGGGATTGAAGATAAAGATAGCTCAGATGATAAAGATTATGAAATGGAAAATGAGGAGATAGACAATACTAAGGAAGACAAATCCCTAGATATTACTATAAATTTAGATGATATTAAGGAGATGGTGAACTTGGCTTGTACCTCCCCTATTTTTAAAGAGGAAGATTGTAAGAAAAATAAGTCCCCGTCCCAAAACATAGAGTGTAGGAAAATACTATGATGACTCAGATTACGGATATCAAGAATAGATTGGATTCTCTCAAAAATTTCATCTCTAATGTTGTTTCTAAAGAGGAATTTAATTGTTCTACATCTTATTTGTGCAGGTTGATTAACAATTTAATGAAGAAGGTTGTGTTTGGAATGGCCATGGGAAAGAGTACATTCAGGAAAAGTGCCAAGGAGAGCAACCATCACGGGAGAAAGGAAGAGGAACCTAAGGATGCTAATGTTGATAATTGGAAGAAGGATTCCAATCACCTCTCAAAGTACTAGGAGGCTATTTCTGGCTCTAAATGATTTCCTTTATTATTTTTTTCTTTAGCTAGAATGTTATTAAGACTGATGTTGTTAAGGTTAAACTTTGTGATATTATTATCTTTTCTTTGTGATAGCTATAACTGGGACTATACATTTCTACTCCTTCATAATAGATATTTATTTTGTTACTATAAAATGATGTTAGTTAGTAGTATGGACAATAATAGTACTTTATATATTTTAGAGTTAGTTAGTAGAACTATTCCTATGGTTTGTTATTGTCTTTCTTTGTGATGGCTTTGGCGGCTTCTTGTTGTAATGGCCCAAAGTCTGGTTCTTTGGTGTTGATGTGATGTGAATGTTATTATTTGGGCTTAGGGCCCTCTCCTTTCTATCTTAACCAAAAATAATTGCCCCAAATAAGTTCTCAAGTTAAAAACAAACCTAATGTACTTGAGATAAATAATGCATCAATCTTCTATATGGATATAATGCATAAGTACTTGTTGCATTTTTGTTGACAATGATTATATTAGTTTTCTTCAACTTGGATTTGTGTAATATTTGTAGATCTAATCCCTAATATCTATGTGACTATCTCTTTTGATGTGTGGGAAAATTCATAAAGAAAGAACCGACAAAAATTTAGTTGAATACTAATTCCCTATGAGAAGCACATACTTTATTCATGCTAAGTCATCTTGATTCATTCAATTTAAATAACTTCATAAAATGTTCAAGAGCCTTGAACGCATATCTAATACGTCTTATTATTATATCTATCATACATTTTAATCTATGAAATAACATCAATAAATAAAAAATAGCTAAGATATGATGATAACAAATGCCAAATTTAGCTCAATGAATTGTATGTAGAATAAATTGCTCTTCTTGAAAGTTTTTGGATAACATGTATATAAATAAGAAATTTTTGAATCTAAGCCCAATTTTTAATAATAAATATGGACAAGCATGAAAAAAAGAGGGGAAAAAATGGAATAAGTTTTTTTCTTTTTTTCTTTCTAAAATTAACAAAAACTAATCTTTGATAGGTTATTCAATATGCTAACACCAAAAATTTGATGTGATAACAAAAAGAAAATACTAGTGCTGTGTTAGGCCAGTTTTCTGCCATAGCAAAAATCCTCTAAAAATAGCCTCCTCACTACAAATGTTTCATGGTTTTTGTCTTTCCCTGTGTTCCTTGTGTTGTCACCAAGCTCTAGTCCAATTTGCACGTGCTAAATCATAAAATCCAAAAAGTTATTCAAATTTCAAGGTCTGCAGGAAATTGTCAAAATTCTGCCACAGTGTTGAAAACCCACAGTGTTTTCGAAAATCCACGTTGTTTTCGACCTTTTTGGCCTACATAAAAACCCTCGTTGTTTTCGGCTTCCTAGTTTACCTTTGTGTCATGTTGAAAACTTTGTGTGTTTTCGATCTTTCACCAAAGACCTTGTGTGTTTTCGACCTTGCATGTCTTCTTTTCTGCCAGCTCTCCTTGTTCTTTGTCTTAAGTGTGCAAGTACAACGATGTGGGGCCAGAGGGAGGAGATCAACGGTGGGCGTGTGATTGCATGGAATATTCTTTCCCCATGCAATCATGCGCCTACCGTCGATTTTGTCTGTTCTAGCATTGCTTCTATTTGGTGGGCTCGGTGTCAGAGGGGTGACAGATGACATATCCTTATTGGCTATCGCATGGCCGCATGACAGACTTTTCTGACATGTGATCATGCGACCGCTTGCCATCTGTCTGCATGGGTCCTGGCTCTTCACAATAATGGTTGCTATTTGGTGGTCCGAGGCGGTGATGTGGCAGCCTGCGATTGGCTGTCGCATGATCGTATAGCCCAATTTTTGGCTATGCGATCATGAGATCGCTTGCCACGTGTCCCTGGGGCACGGTTACAGGTGATGGGGCATCTTTCAGATGTGGTGGTGGTGTCCTATTGGCCAGCGAGCGGTGGTGTTATCTTCATGCGATGGCAGGTAGAGATGGTCATGTGGCAACTTTTGGTTGGCTGTCACATGGTCGCGTAGCCCAGTTTTTGGCTATGCGATCATGCGACCGGTCGACACGTGTCCATGGCGGTTGCAGTCAATTGGTGGTTGTGGTGACGATTGTGGTGGCGGTTACGGTAGTGGTCTGCAGGTTGCCGCATGTTCGCATAGCCCATTTTCAGGCTATGCGATCATGCGACAGGGTGCCATGTGTGCTGGGGCCCGTCTGTGGCTATTTGGTGGGCTCGATGGTAGGTGAGGTCATGGCGATCTCCGGTTGGTCCGTGCTGGCAGGATGGTGGATTTGAACGCGGGCCCAGGTCAAGATTTTTCGGCGGTGATTTGACGGCCGGCAGGATGCATGGTAGTGGCTTGTCGCATGTTCGCGTGAGCCAGTTTTTCAGCTTGTGAACATGCGACATAACCTTTTGTGGCCACACTCTGGTGTCGGTGGTTATGCAGAATGCGAGGGGAAATGGTTGTCGCATGTTCACATAACCCATTTCTGGGTTATGTGATCATGCAACCAAGCATAAATTGTTGCCCGTTTCCCGTGGCGGTGAGGTTGTGACTGCACAGTTACGTGACTGAGGGCAAATGGTTAAAACTTAAGACCCGCGAAGTGCAAGGTAGCCGTTCGTTTTCAAATTTGAATTATCTGAGGGTTTCCAACGATAGAAAGGACTGAATTTCAATGCAGAAGTGATTGGAACTGGTAAAAAGTGATTTGCTTACCACTCCAGTGTGGTCCAAGATGCTTGGTGATCGTTTGCAGGGATCTGTACCATGTAAGGAATGATTACAATCTTGGCTAGAGGCTTTTGTAGGTTGCTTGGTTTCCTGCCCCTGCAATAAATTTTTGACCATTTCCAATTGGTTTAGCTATTGTAAGCTATGCCCTAGCTATCCATAGCTTGTTGCATTCTCTCTGAGAATTCCAAGGCAGCTAGGGGTATAAGTGGTCAAAATTTTGACTTGTCCAGGGTTCTGAATTTTTTGTCACTTCCAGTGGTTATATCAACATTTTGGGAAAAGCCTTAGGTATCTTTTGCATATTGTCTATGGTGTTTTCTGAATGAACTTGTAATGCAGGGATTTGAATCCACATGCTTAATGCAATTTCTCAGTCTTGGATCTCTCCTTTAGTTGCTCTTAATGAATTCTGAGTTTTCTGGCTCACTACATTTGGTTGCTTATGCATATGTTTCATCTCTCAGCCTTGGTTTAGAATCAGGTTAAAAGTCTCTGAGTGAAGCATAGGTTCATTTGGTCCAATCAGTAAGGATACTTGTAAGTAGTGTAAGAGATGTTTAACTGTGTTTATGGCTTGGATTCTCAGATGAATCTAGTAGTTGTCCTTGTGTTTTAGGTTCACTTCAGGTGTGATGCCCAATGGATAAGGCACTGATCTTAAGTTAGTATCCCTGTGTTGATGCAAAGTGTTGCATGGTTGACTGCATCCTGTAGGAAACCAAATTATATTTAATGTTTCCAATCCTGCAATCCCTCATAGTTTTGAGGTCACAAGACCATTTTATCTTGCATAGTAGATTTGATTCAATGAATGTCTGGTTAGCATTTAGCAATCCTTTACTATGATCTGCTATTTAAATCCAGAAGTATATGGTGTGTAGTGAGTTTGAATTCTGTCTGGATTAGGTATACCCGTCTTGGTTTTGTAGAGCCAGAAGCAGAAGAGGGCAGTCTTGTCCCTAGAGTTGGTCCAGTTACCCTAAGACCTCTTTCCATTTTGGAGCTAACCATTCATAAAATCCTCTAAGGGTATATTGGCAGTCTGTTAGAGCATAAGAGTTTTAGAACACCAACATGCTGAAAATCCTTTTTTTAACCAATAGTTTTTAAAAATGGTGTAGCTTAAGATGGGTCAATATTTTTTAGTTTTATTAATTATGTTTTCAATCTATTTCATAAAAAAGTAGCTAAGACTATATATTAATTTAGGAATTTTAACATAATTTATTATTATAATTATTTTCATACTAATTTTCTAAGTGAGCATATCTTTAAAAATAGAAAACTTGATATGCTAACATGTAATTTTGAAAAAAAGAATAATGTTGTTTCAATATGTATAAATAAATTATAAATATTTAAATATATTTATAAATTATGGATTAGTAAGATCTAAAAATATTTTAGAAAAATACATATGTTTTTGAAATGAGTAAAGATGGTACTAAAATGAATTAAAAAGATAGACATTCTTTATTCATATAAATTTATATAATCACTAGGTTACTATCTATCTTTTACAACTGTTTGTTTGAGGGATTCAGATCCCACCAAAATCTAATTGCATAGGTTTCCAAGCCTCTTCAAAATTGTTTTATCTTAATCAAAATCACTAGAGAGAACTTAAATAATTTTCAATTGAGAATAATTCCATATCAAAAATAATGTCTAGGAAAAGGGATCAGAATTCAAATGAATAAGTATTCAAGAACCACAAAGAGAATCAATGAAGATCCCCTAGATCTCAAATAAAATACTTGTAAGTGTAATACAAAGTTATATAGAGTTTCAATGATCTATCTATGTGTGTATAAGTGAATATACAAAGAAAATAAAAATAAAGGAGACAAAAAAATTACTAATGATCCAATTCCTCGAGTGATTCTCATATACCTCTATTTTCACAAATAATAGGATAAGCACCATCAAAGACATTTCTTTTAGATTTTCACATAGATGTGCTCAAGATGAATGATGGAAGATGGAATCTATGTGGTTTATCTCAAAAGTGGTGGCATAACCTTATAATTAAACAAATTCTTGTTCGAAATGGCCTCTAAAGGTCCTATTTATTGATTTTGAGAATTTTGAATTAAGGGTAGAGATTGAATCCCAATGTCAATGGCTAAGGTTCATTCATTAGGGTTTAATTATAAAGAGAAGAAGTGGGACCTAATGACAAGTGAATTCAAGTGGACAATGACTTATATCATCTAAATAAATAATGTTTTCTTATATGGATCAAATAACTATAATCTTGCCCCTCCTGACACTTATGTGAGGAAGTTTGTGGGGAAGAGATACTATGAAAAGTATCCTCTTATAGATGTGAGGATAGATATGGAATAAAAATTATGATGTGTTCTCTCAAAAATGTGTGAGAGGTCACTTTGGAAAGAGATTTTATGATATGTGTTTTCTCACAGATGTGAATGATCGCATACAAGGGATTATGTCATATATTCATTTGCACATATGTGAGAGATCATATGGGAGAGTATGAATGGTGTACAATGTATAGGACATATTAGAGGGTTAGGATCTCATAGAATGATTTTATGTGTTTACATGTTTCCCTTCTTTGAGATAACATTACAAGTTGAAAGGAATAACATCTAAAAGAAAAATAAAATGTAGCATGAGTGAGATTACCTAGTTGGCCCAAATAAATGATGAGAATGAGGTAGAGAAATTCCAATTTGAGAACCAAAAAATGTTAAGATAGTCTAAATTTATCCTTAGAAACTATGTAATTATTTTAGTTATTATAGGTAGCATCTCTATAATAGCAATGACTTTGACAAGATAAAATTTGAATGCCTCACAAAAAGACAACGAAGACGCATAGTTTTATAGATGTAACTTGAAAGAACAACCTTTTAGAATTGAGCTACACCTTGTATTCTCTCGAATTCTTTTAGGCACTCAAAAACCTATGGATGTTCATATTTTTATGTATTTTTCTATGAAATCATGTACTCGGTATTTCTTAATATTATATATAATATTTCATGAAAATGACATTCATAATTCTCTGATAAGGTGCCCTTAAATTTTTTACCCCAATTGGCATGACCTAATAGTAGAATGTTGCCCAATGAATAGTGAGTGATATTTTGTATTGATCTTCAATGATAATCTAAATTTGATACAAGTATCTAGAAAACCCAGTAAATATTAATAAAATTTCATGTTTTACTATAAGATTGATAATCAAACTTATACTAGACAATAGAAAATCATCTTCAAAACATAAGTTTTTACTTGATCTCTAAAATATATACAAATTTTTAATTTAAAATATAATATTTAAAAATTTTAATTGATTAAATTAAATAACACATTAATTTTAAGGAAAGGTTAATTCCTTGTATATCATTATATGGATGAGGGTATATGTGTAGAAAGTTTTTCAAGAAGAAAGCGGACGGAGTCAATGTTTCTCTAATCAAAGCATGTGAAACCCACTTTCTCGCTAAAACAATAATGTTGAAGGACATGGAAATTATATCGAAGACTTTGTACTACTTTTTATTTGCACAATTATTTTTCTAGTAACTTATTATATTACAACTAATTATAATCCCTTTCTAGCTTTGAATTTGATCATCGATCATATTAGAAAATAATTTTGTGGTGATGTTTGGTGTTCATGTATGTATGTATTTATGCATGTTTGTATGTACATAGGTACATGTATGTATGTATGTATGTACATAGGTATGTATGTATATAAATACATAAATTTATATAAAATTATAGTGTATTTAAGATTCATTTTTGCTAAGAAAAGTTTGTAGTTATACTAATGTCATATCTTTACGTGCTTATTTATTTATTTTATTGAATTTTAATTTGTTGTATGAACAATAGTTAAATGAGTTGATGAATGGGATTGAGTGCACATAATATACAGTATCCAAATCTCAAAAAGCTTTTATTGGTTATAGCTATTTCATTCATAGTTGGTTGTAAGTGTTTGAATAGTTCTAGAAAAGGACTAGTTATATCCATTTAATTGTATTGGTTTTAGTTGTTTCAAATTTGATGCTACTTTGTGTTGGTTAACTACAAGACCTAGTAGTCTTTACATTTGATTTATTAAAAAGATATTTTATTTGGCATACTTGATTTATATATTAAACAGCAATAACTTGTCTCAATTTTTACTCCTTTTGAACAACCAAAATTAACATTTTTCAATTTTTAACATATAATCTAACAATTATAGATAACAAATAATAATAAAAAATATCAAATAAAATAATAATTAATAATAGTTTTATCTAAACTAGATTTATAATTTTGAACACTATTACTACTGTTTTAATTTAAAATTCAACATAACACAAAAGTAACTGCTTAAACTTTTACTTTAATTTTTAATATTTAACAATATTAACTATATATTTAACCTGCACAGATTAACAAGAAAAAAATGTAAATTTTGGTCTCATTTGCAACCCAAGGAGTGTTCCCATGGCCTCGACTTGTACGAAGAAAAGAATATTTATGAAAGATTCTACATACTAAATGCTAAAAATACAACCTTAAAGCTCCACAGACTGGACGATAGATTCAGTCTGGCGCCAGTACAAGCTTTTGTACAACTTCCACCCTTAATTGCCTATTGATAGAATCATGGAAACTCAATTCAATAATAAAAACTAACTACATAAAACAGAAAAATCACTAAAAGCCTCAGGCTAGCAATCCTAAACACCTTAACCAGATCCTAAGCAAGGAAACACATGCACTCGTTATTGCAAAGACGATGAAATATTCAAATAGTTTTAGAAACACCCAGCTGATAGATTTCAGTGACAAAGTCTTCTTGTATTTGAGGTTTTGAATACGCTCGCCGTGCACTAGCTTTTCTTGCCATTTCCAACTTCTGAATGTGACTCACAAACTCTTGTAGATTGGCTTTTGAAGATCCTCCGTATCCAACAGCCTTCCGTGCCATGCTCTTCAACTTTTCCGCAATCCTTTTCATCTCCTTCCCTTTCTCCTCAACCAAAACTACATTCAGAGCCTCTTTCACTCGATGCACGTATGGAATTCCAGTTCTATGTTCGCAGAGCTGGATTCCATTGCCCAACTCCACTGCCAGCTTAGAATTAAAGTGTTGATCTGCATACATGGGCCAAGTGATCAATGGAACTCCAAGAGTTACGCTCTCTAGCATGGAATTCCACCCACAGTGGCTCATGAAGGCACCCGCAGATGGGTGGGAAAGAATAACAAGCTGTGGCACCCAACCCCATATGACCAACCCTCTTTTCTTTGTTCGCTCTTCGAACCCCTCCGGAAGATATGTACGTGCCAGATCGATCGGTGCATTGGATGTGCCAGGCTCCATCTTAGGGGACACTTTGATTGCCCAAACAAATGGTTGCCCGCTGGCTTCAAGCCCACTAGCCAGTGCCTTGCTCTGTTCCTCAGTTAAGAACGTCTGGCTTCCAAACGAAATATACACAACAGAACATGAGCTCTGTGAATCCAGAAACCTCACCAGTTCCTCTTCGCTGATGTCCGCCATCTTCCCTCTTGAGCTCCCTTTCACTGCGCCGCCAAAACAATTAGGTGGAAGCAGGGGCCCTATAGACCACACCATCTTCCCCGTCAAATTTCTCAAGTGTTGCAGATAATCAGCCTCCAGCTCCTCAAAAGTATTCACTAGCATTCCCGATCCTTGATTCAAAGACTGCAGACGGCCAATTATGTCCATCATGAATGGGTCGAACAATCCCTCATCTATTTCGTGGCTCTCCAATGGCATGGGAGCGGGAAGATCCAAGCTCAGCACAAGAGTCTCCCCTTCTTTCTTCAGAACATTCTGCGACGCAGAAAGCCATGCAGAATTCAGCAGACTCAATCCAAATGCCCCGTACGTGTCGAACACCACGCTAGGGATATTGTGCCTCTCGCTCACTTCCATACTCCACCCCAAAAGTACATCATTTATTATACAAACAGGACCTCCAATCTCTTTCTCAGTCTCCCCCTCAAGCCAACGGTTGAAGGGGTGTTCTAACGCACTGGCCAGATCAAAAATGAGGTTGCATTGCTCTGTGGGAATTTGATCAAAGCTCTCCATTCCCTCGGGCAGGCCTTCCACAGCGGGCGTTGGAATGACTACGAAGCGAATATCAAGACCGGATGAAATAGCATTGGCCATTTGGTTTTGCAGGCGGGGCAAATTGGCGGCGGTAGTGACACAGCTGACGGTTAGACCATGCAAGGCCAACTGCCTAGCAAAGTCAAGTAAAGGGATTGCATGGCCGAGTGCAGGGAATGGCACTGCCACAACATGGGGTCTCTCCAAAGCGCTCGTCATCATCTTGAAATGGCTTTGGCGATCCAAGCACAGCCCACAATGGATTTATAGGATGCTGATGGCAAATATTAAACGCATGCCAGCGAAGAGAAGCATTATCTTTATTTTGCATATTGGAATTAAAGCTTGTCTAAGGAGAAAGCACATGGGATTGATACATATTAAAGGGTTGTCAAACTTCGAAATTTTGGTGCTTGTTAAATGGCATGTACATTGTACCAGTGAAGTTGACAAAGATTTTTAATTAATAATTCATTATTTATATATATATATTGGCCTATTTGAAATAGATCATTCCTAAGTGAAAGCGGTAGAATTTCGGAACGATTGTCGGCGACCATGAATTCCATTAACGACATAAAACTACGAGATTATATTAATTAAACGTCCGTCACTTTGTAATGGTGATTTTAGTGAAATGTCAAAGACTTAACGAAAGCAATGTCCCGTGACGCGCGCTGAAACTCACTTAATGAGTGCGTTACGGGAGAGACTTAATGAGTGCGTCACGGGAGAGACTTAAGGACGACTTCACGTGCAGCTCACTCACCCAAAGAATATTATACAGCGCAGGAACTCCGAAAATGTCTATCCAATGCAACACACTACTCGAGTGCTAATCTACAAACAACGACGCACAATATGCATGTTAGTCCGTTTTTCTCGCTGTATATTTTGAAATTTGGAAAATGTCCCAATTGAGATGGATCACTTCGGAAGGAATTTGTTAATGTCCCAATTAAAATTAGATCAATTATAAAAAGAAAAATAAATTAGCAGTGTCTAATGGGTACGTAGAAGGGGTATGGAAGGTCAATTGTAAAAAAATGAACTTTTTCACGTACATATTTGTGTAGTATATGAGGCCAATTGGTATGACATTTAGAAAATAATGTTTATGCAATAATGCTCCTAATAGAGAAGAGATAGTTATAAATCAACTCTGCATTCATTTATAAGGAACCAAATATAAGTGAGAGAAAACCTCTTAATAAAGAAGATATTTTACTCCATGCCCAACAAGCTCATGTTTTGTTTTCCATAGTAAATGAAGCATAAAGAGGGAGAGAGATGTATAGATAAAGAGAGTACGAAATATATTTCTCACCTTTGGGAGTCCTAAATTAGACACCCACTTTGCTTTAGTTTAATGTAGAACCTTATAACCACACATTATGAGGACAAGTCATCCTGAAGTCCATACAACCTTTCACCCTTCTAATGACTTTTATTTTCTTATAATAACATTCTATAATGAATTTAAAATAGCTTTGCCTTTCCATCTAACAATCATTAAGTCTAATTTAATTTAAATTGTTTTTATCATATCTATAAATTACTCATAAATTTAAGTATTAAATAAAATAGATATTTTATTTCTATTATTACAAATGATATGAAGTTAAAGAAAAATGTAGTAAAGTTAATTAATAATGTAAACATAATATAATACATAACAAGATTTTTTCTATAATTATAAAATAATTATAGTGCCATCTAATATTAGATGTAAATTATATTTATTTATTTATTAATAAAATTAAAATATAATATATGATTATATAGTTCCTTGTAATGCCATTGAAACAATTATACTAAGGAATGAAATACATGTAATGTATGGTAACTAAACATCCACATGCCAAGTATGAGAGTTGACACAAGATACCATGTGGTAGGTAGCGACTAGGTCAATTGATAACCAATGTAGCACAATCTCTCATCTTTAATTGATCTCATGTTTCTTAACATTCTCAAATATTCTAAAATCTAATATAAAATAATATATTAATTATATATTATACTATATTTCTATGTTAATCCAATTTGCATTCTAAAAATATATTAATAATAATTATGATAATTTAATATTTATAGTTAATGATGTGGAGGAAAGTGGGGCCTCTTCTATTTGGTGGCTCCAAATAGGCTACAAATTACTGTTGTCTTCTTAGGTCCCTCAAACCCTTCTTCACTCATGGGTCAAAGCTAAGATCCATTCCATTATCAAGACCAACCAAGGTCATGATCCTAGTCTTCTTCAAGACTCCTTCCACTTAGCTCCACACCAATAGAAATGCTCAAATATGATTCCATGCTTCAACCCTCATTATCAGACACAAATGAGAGTCCTTACTCCATCATCAAGGAGACAACACCCACAAAAAAGAATATTGACAATCCACTAAACAAAATTCTCCAAATAAATACCCCAGAATATACCTTCTTGTTGTCTTCTTGACAGACCCATATACAGAGGTTCATAACTTTCAAACCAGATCACAAATTCATGATCGCTCTTGTGAGGATGGGAGAAAGTAGGTTTAGAAAAACATATTCAAAGCTCATCAAAATCCAACGGTGCATTAGGGAGATATGGTCCCCGCAGTGAGGGTCTTTTTTCTGAGATAATTTTTCAATGCATTTTCCATTTGCATGATAACTATTCGAGGATATGGATACTCTCCTTGCCTTGTACCTACATGAAATTAATACCAAACATATCTAACACATTTTATGCATTCCAATCATGAGATGTTGTGGTCATGCAAGATCCAACAACACCCATACTCTTATTTTGAGCCTAAGAGACTGTGATTGTTCATTCACTATCACAATCTAAATAGCAAATGAACCGAGCAAAGCTTCTTTAAGATTGTACTTTCATTTTGTTCATGCAACAAGGAAAAACAAAGTAAATCTAGTCCACAACTAGAGTCCACAAGGTAACAATGAAACAAGAAAAAAACTATACTAAATCAAACTTTATGTTTACAAGCATTCTCTACTACAGCAATACAGAGCTTCAAAACCAAACAAAAAAAAAATCCATATTTCCTTGCTCTCCTCCATGCTCGAGAGCTTCTCTCCTCTCTTCTATTCTCTCATAACTACTACTATATGCTCTCTTAAAAAACCCTAACTCACACTTTCAAAACATTTGATCTTAGCAATGCATGAAAATAGTGTTTTCAAGTGAGAAAACAAAGTTTGTCAAATTGAAAACTAAACCTTTTTGTGTCCCATAATCTATTTGTTAAGGTCTTATGGTGACCACTCATAACCACACTCCTCACACACACTCCCATTAATGGGTATGTGTAGGATCATGAGGGGCCAAACTATGCCCTTAAGTGGCAATGAAAAATCAGAAAATCAAGATTAGTCAACTTGACGTGAAAAAATGAACTAGTTATCTACCTAATATCAAAAAGTTGTAACAACATAATTTGTAGGAAATTGAATGTAGTTTCTGAAATACTATGCCTTTTTTGAAAAAAAATTAATATGATTGGTAAAAAGTATAGATTTCAATGCAGCACTACAAACATTTCAGCAAAAAAATAAGAAGTATGTGTATGTCTGACCACCCTAATCAAAAGAAAATGATAATATTTTTTAATAATATTCTATATATAAGTAGCTAACTCATGCCTGGATGTGACGCATATTTTTTGGTATTTTTATTCCAAACAGAGAATTAATTATGATTTTTTTGCTACAGCGCTTTCAGAATTTAAAAAATCTCATGTCTGACCACCTTTACTCATTGAAAACTTATCATAATTCAATTTTTTTTAATTTTTTCTTATACTAGACGAAGCATAGAATGTGATGCATCTTTCAGATTTCAAAAATGTTATACGGTTTGAAAGTTATAGCTATTTTTCCATCAGTATGTCAATCAGGACTTTAGACGTAAGTGAACTAGAAAATAACTAATAAATACTTAACGAATTCAAAATCTGACAGCACTTATATCGATGGAAAGCTGACAATCATCCAAAGAAACCCTTTTCATTTTATCAAAATCGGGTGGGAAAAAAGTCATCAACCTAATGGTCGAAGTGTTGATATAAGAAGAATAGAGAAAAAACACATTTTTTGCACACCTTCAGCGTTGACCATGGGGCTTTGGTTTCCAAAGCTATTACCAAGCCTAATCGGGTACCCGAAAAAATTGTGTACCCAATTTTTTCATGTACCCAATTTTGTTTGAATTTGAATTTTGAAAAGTTTCCCCCTCCCACTCTTTTTTTATTTCCCTTTAATTTTGATGTTTTTTTCTTTCACCCCGACAATCAATAATTTATATATTTTATATTTATGTTTTATATTTTATATTATATAGTATATATATATTATATATATTATTTATTTATATTATATATTCGATAATATCAATTTAAACGACCTAAGTATATAGTCTTTTCAGATTTATATTAAATGCAATATTTTTATATTATAATATAAATGTTACATAATATATATATATATATATATATATATATATATATATATATATATATATATATATATATATATATATATATATATATATATATATATATATATATATATATATATATATATATATATATATATTATATATTAAATATTGTTGCATGTATATAATATAATGTCTAATATATATAATATATAAAATGAATAGGACATTAATATATTGTATATTTGATAATATATATTAAATGTAATATCTAATATATCTTATAATATATATTATATATTTAGTGTATTAAATATTATATTTTTTCAAATATTTTATATATTATTTTAATATTTAATTTAAGTTATAACAGATCCTCTCATGAGACAATAGGTCGAATCGGGGTCACTAGACATTTTAAGGGGTAATTAGGGTTTGTGAGGCAACTTCAGATGTACAGTGACCATTTGGAAGGCAATAGGGCATGTCCAAGGACCAATGTACCAAATTTTAACAACTTTTTTGTAGTCAAACTCGAAAAGGGTCCATGGGGTGCTCTCAGGAGACCACATGTCCAATTAGTGTCGCTAGGTGTCTTAATGGGTCATCAGGGCTCGTGAGATAACCTTTGATGCACGGTGACCATTTGGAACGTATTAGGACATGTCAAAGGACCTAACTCCACAATTTAGATGAATTTTGATTAGTCAAACTCGAAAAGGGTCCATGGGGTGCTCTTGGGAGACCACTGTGCGATTTAAGGTCGATAGGTGACTTAAGGGGTCATCGGGGTTCCAAATGAAACTTTCGATGAACGGTGATCCTTTGGAACGCATTAGGACATATCAAATGACCTACGTACCAAATTTGGATAAATTTTGCCTAGTAGAACTTGAAAGGGGTCCATGGGGTGCTCTTGGGAGACCACATGTCGAATCAGGGTCGGTAGGCCTGTTAAGAGGTCATTAGGGTTCCAAATGAAACTTCAATGGAACGGTGACCCTTTGGAATGCATTAGGATATGTCATAGGACCTATGTACCAAATTTGGATGACTTTTTCCTAGTAAAACTTGAAAGGGGTCCATGGTGTGCTCTCAAGAGACCACGTGTCGAAATGGGGTTGGTAGGCCTGTTAAGGGGTCATTAGGGTTCTAAATAAAACTTTGATAGAATGGTGACCCTTTGGAATGCATTAGGACATGTCATAGGACCTACATACCAAATTTGGATGACTTTTTCCTAGTAGAACTCGAAAGGGGTCCATGGGGTGCTCTTAGGAGACCACATGTTGAAACAGGGTCGTTAGGCCTGTTAAGGGGTCATTAGGGTTACAAATGCAACTTGGATGGAATGGTGACCCTTTGGAACACATTAGGACATGTTAGAGGACCTATGTACCAAATTTGTATGACTTTTTCCTAGTAGAACTCAAAAAGGGTCCATGGGGTTCTCTGAGGAGACCACATGTCGAATCAAGGTCGGTAAGCCTGTTAAGGGGTCATTAGGGTTCCAAATGTGACTTCGATGGAATGGTGACCCTTTGGAATGCATTAGGACATGTCAGAGGACCTACGTACCAAATTTGGATAACTTTTTTTATTAGAACTCAAAAGGGGTCCATGGGGTGGTCTCGGGAGACCACATGTCGAATCATGGTGTGTAGGCCTGTTAAGGGGTCATTAGGGTTCTAAATGCAACTTCTATGGAATGGTGAGCCTTTCAAATTCATTAAGACATGTCAGAGGACCTATGTACCAAATTTGGATGACTTTTTCTTAGGAAAACGCAAAAGGGGTCCATGGGGAGCTCTCGAGAGACCACATGTCGAAATGGGGTCAGTAGGCATGTTAAGAGGTCATTAGGGTTCAAAATGAAACTTCTATGGAACCATGACCCTTTGGAATGTATTAGGACTCCCTAGGGGTCAAAAGGGGTCAGGGGGACTCCATAGGGGTCCTAATGTGTACTAGGACCCCTAGGGAGTCCCCGTGACCCCTTTTGACACATTGAAACACTCAAGTGTGTCTTAAGGGGTCCTTTTGACTCCCTAGGGTTCCTAACGTGTGATAAGGCATACTTGTGTGTGTGAAAATTGTACCTGATCTGTAGACACAACACTCAGTAAAACATTAGAGGTTAGTGATAATCAAAATCGTGCAAAATTGAAAACTATCTAACCAAGCGATTTACTGCCTTCTAATAGGTGCGAGATTAATGTTCTCATATTGTAATCGAGATTAGTGACCTAGACGACACCTAAATGAAGGATTTGAATGCAATTGATCTAGATATGAAATATGAATGCAATTAATCTATTTTTTTGGATTTTCTATGCAATAAGAATGAAAAACTTGATATGAAACTATCTAAGAATGATATGAAAAAAAAAGATTGATCTCACAAAGATGTTGATTCACAAGAACTTTGATTCTTCAATTCCAATTCTCCCAAATAGTTGTGCAATTCGTAGATGACTTTGGCAAAGTAAGCTTGCAAAATTATGAGATGCTTGGATGCAAATTTGAGAGATGATTGAGAGATGAGCCTTGTTTTTATAGAAATCCAGGGCTTTGGAGGAAGTAGGGGATGAAAGCCATAAATCACTCAAATAACTCAGGTTGATTTTTGAGTTATTTTTAAATAAAGGATAATTAACTCACAAAAACATGTAAAAGCTAAGTTTTAACTCAAAATAGAGTTTAGCTTTAATTGATAATTGATAGTTGTCTACTTTTATGATTGTGCATATTTTATTTATGAATTAATTTAATAATAAAGTGATTTATTTCCAACTTAACTACTTTTAAAAATAAAACAATTAATTTATGGGTTAATTAACTATTTTACCAAACTTTTATTAAAAATTATATTATTAAATAATGACAACATGCTTTAATTAATTAAATAAGAATTTAATCAATTATTCATAGGAATTTTGATTTATTGTCAAAATTAAATAATACAATTAATAATAGATAGAATTAAATTTAATTACACAATTAAGTGGCAAATATTAAATCTAATTAATTAAATATGAAAATATTCAATTAATTAAACTTTAGGATAAATGTGATTTATTGCCAAATAATTATAAAATTAAAGATAATTATGATGATTAGGAATATTAGTAAGAATATTCTCCAATGTAGAATTTAAGATAATCAATTATGATTCGATGATATTTAGATGTGCCTTAGATTAGGACTTTGATGTCGATTTCGTTTGATTTGATGATGTTTAGATATTAATGAACTTATAGCCCATTTTTTGGGTATTACAATACTAGGACCCCTAGGGAGTCATCGTGACCCCTTTTGACACATTGGAACACTCAAGTGTGTCTTAAGGGGTCCTACAACCCCTTAAGACATAGTTGAGTGTTCCAATGTGTCAAAAGGGGTCACGATGAATCCCTAGGGGTCCTAGTAGACTTTATCATGCATTAGGACCCCTAGGGAGTCCCTGTGACCCCTTTTGACATATTGGAATGCTCAAGTGTGTCTTCAGGGGTCCTACGACCCCTTATGACACACTAGAGAATTCCAATGTGTCAAAAGGGGTCACGATGATTCCCTAGGGGTCCTAGGACAGCTAGGGAGTCCCCGTGACCCGTTTTGACACATTGGAACACTCAAGTGTTCCTTAAGGGGTCGTAGGACCCCTTAAGACACACTTGAGCATTCCAATGTGTGAAAAGGGGTCACAGGGACTCCTTAGGGGTCCTAGTACACTTTATCATGCGTTAGGACACCTAGGGAGTCCCCGTGACCCCTTTTGACACATTGGAACTCTCAAGTGTGCCTTAAGGGGTCCTAACATGTGATAAAGCATACTAGGACCCTTAGGGAATCATCATGACCTCTTTTAACACATTGGAATGCTCTAGTGTGTCATAAGGGGTCGTAGGACCCTTTAAGACACACTTGAGCATTTCAATGTGTCAAAAGGGGTCACAGGGACTCCCTAGAGGTCCTAACGTGTGATAAGGTGTACTAGGACCCCTAGGGAGTCATTGTGACCCCTTTTGACACATTAGAATGCTCAAGTGTGTCTTAAGGGGTCACGATGACTCCCTAGGGGTCCTAGTATGTTTTATCACGTGTTAGGAACCCTAGGGAGTCAAAAGGACCCCTTATGACACACTTGAGCGTTCTAATATGTCAAAGGGGTCACGGGGACTCCCTAGGTGTCCTAACACGTGATAAAGTGTACTAGGACCCCTAGGGAATCATCGTGACCCCTTTTGACACATCGTGACCCCTAGGGAGTCCCCATGACCCCTTATCATGCGTTAGGACCCCTAGGGAGTCTCTCTCTACCTCTAGTGAACTATTCTTCAAAGCGTCCATTTTTGCATAGCTAGGGTTTACGACGCATGTAAAAGGCACATTTAATACAAAGATTTAGCCAACCACATTAGTACATATATAATATACATTATATATATCATATGCCTCTTTTTTATATATATTATATACATAAATATATGTAAAAGTTCAATTGTTTTCATTTGCTCCCGCCATTTTTTCATCAGTCGAGGAATATTGAGTACCCGATATTTTCAGGTACCCAATTTTTGCCAGGCAATATTTGACGAAAATATTCCCTGTCCCCACAGAGGAGACAATCACGAGATTTTATACTTTTTTCACGCATTGCAAAACAAAAAATATGATTTGGGGCCCATTGTTTGATTTTTGTCGACTTGTGGTTTCACCATGGGAAGCACCAGTCGTCGAAAGGCTAAACATAAGAGGAAGCTGACAGATGATGAAATTTAGGCATATAGGGAAAAAGATAAGGAAAATCACCGAAGAAGGAGAGAAGGTATGTTAACCATTAATCAAGGTGACCCCGTAAATGTAGTTGTAAGTGAAGAGGATGTTCAATTTGAAAATGCACACATGGAGATTGAAAATGTAGACTTTGGGAACAAAAATGTTGCACAAGAACGACATGAATGTTATACATCTCCAAATTATATGTGAAATGAAGTCCCTTGTAATAAAGATAATCAATCTTCAAATTTGGGGCTTTCAAAAACACCTAAATGGTTAATTGAAATTGAGGAGAACATTATGAATAATTGGGAAGGAAAGAGGTCACATAGAACCATTAGGTTGTGGGCTTCAAGACTTTATGATCATTTTTTTCAAAACAAGACATTGGTTGAGAAATCTCAAATTTTTGTGTAGTTGTTAAAGATGCAAAAGATGAGACCTGTGCTTGTGAAATTGAAGATTCGTGTGAACAAAAAAATGGAGAGAAATGCCATTGTTGTGAAAAATATTTTCAATGCTCTCAATAACATTGGGAAGACTAGTAGAGAAAAAGACAAGAGAGTTGCTCGGAGGGTCATTACAACCTCCTTAGTAAGTCATCAGTTGAGAAAGGCTCGTTTGATGAGACAAACTTGTGTTGACTTCAATATAGACCATAAAACTTTGGGTAGAGCACTTACAAGAAGAGAAATACTTGATGATCTGCTTCAAATTGATACATGGGCTTATGGTGGGAGACTACCACGTTTCGATAAGAAGCTAATAGATGTTGTCAAGGATGAAATTCAACAATTTTGGGATGGTAACTCAAGAGTGTCACCAAATGTGAAGGATGTCTTGAAGTTGAGAGTTGGCAATTGAGACCGCACTCCACATCCTAAACATTATGTGGAGGTAAGTCAAACAATGTTGTATAAAAAATTTTGTGAGACACATCCAACATTGAAAATATCACAAAGGTCTTTTGAATCCGTGAAGCCATTTTATTGTGTACCCCTTAAGATTCAAAATACATGTTGTTGCAAATATCATGTTGAGTTTTCAATGCATCATGAATTATTATGGTCCATTCGTTCTAAATTTCATACTAATGAAATGCTAGAGGATTTTGGTGCAAGTGGTCTTCCCAAATCATCAAGAGACTTGCTAGATCAATTTTATGTCATAGAGATGATGGTTTTTTATTTTATAAAAAAAATTGCTTAAATGCCAAGTGCTCAGAATGTGGTGGCTTGTCCAAGTTTAGAACATGTTTTCATGAGAGTTTGGAACACAATTTTGGAAAGACACTTGTCCAAAAAAAGGTATATGAAACAGTGAAATATACATTGAAGAGTGGAGGTGAAGGCTCTAGATGTGAGTTAGTTGCAAAAGAATACAATGTTGCTGATTTTATCTCAGATTTCAAGAAAAATCTTTTTTACAAGTATGCAAGGCATAGTCACAAGTCTCAATGGTTGGATCAACAATTCAAGACATGTAAGGACACTTTCCCCATTGGAACTATTATATCCGTTGTAGACTTTGCGGAGAACTAGACATTGCAGCCCCAAAATGAGATTCAAGCTCAATATTACAATTTGATTCAGGTTGCTATTTTTGTACACATCACATATAGACATTCCCCTGATAGCACAAAAGATGAGCGAAAGATAATCAGAGAGTACCATTTTTATATGAGCGACGACAGGTCTCACTCTCATGAGTTTGTTCAACATTGTTTCCAGAACTATTTTGACTTCTTGTAGGAAAATGGTATTGCTATGGATAGGCATCTCATTTGGTCAGATAATTGCACTGGTCAATTTAAGAATGCCATAATGTTTTATTGGTTGTGTAGAATGCATGTGGAGAGAGGTGTACCTCATATTTGGAGTTTTTTTTAGTCAAGGCATGGGAAAGGGGAGCATGACGGAGCAGGTGTGTGTGTCAAGAGAGCTCTAGTTAAGGAGCAATTGAGGATTTCAGGTGCTGTACTTCTTGATGCTCATTCTATTGTTGATTGGTGTACTTTAGCATTGTCACAGGGGGGACTCTTGATTCTACAGTGCATAGATTCTTTTGGTTGGTTGAGGACGGAACTATAGGAGATAGATTGGATTGTCAAACAGTGAAAGACTCTTCAAAAATGCATTCATTTCGAAGCTCCAATAGTACTACATGGACCATTTGGACACGAGAGTTGGCTTGTTTTTGCCCCATGTGTTTTCAGTATGATTGGGATCATTGCGAGTCAAGTGAGTGGGTGGATACATGGGTTCCACAGTATCTGACTCCTTTATCTTTGACACTCTCTATAAGAAATGATGACATGGACACTTCAGTTGACTATGACCATCTTTCAGATCTTTTGAAGCCAGGAGATAATTTTGCATTGGTTGCACCGCAGGGGAATGATGAGAGGTCAGATTATTGGTTAGCATGTTATGTACAAGGTAAACAAAAGCTTGTACAACCGATGACAGATGGTGATGGGTTCACATATCCTACTGGTTCAGTTGTTGTTGCGGGAACATGGCTGCAAACATACATGATTAGAAAGAATGGAGTTCCTGCATTTGAAGACTATGAGAAGCACAAAACTATTCTTATGTATTCACACCTTGTTATAGCAACAAATGTCAAGTTGTCAAAGAATCAAGGAAGACCAAAGACAAAAGAACTTTGGACTATTACTACTGCTGATCATGAAGCACTATTGGAGACCCTGAAGCAAAGAGATGACCCTTCAGGAACACTTGACTAGGTAATAAGTTAACTTAGTGCATTATTTTCTAAGTTTGTTAAGCTTAATTTCAATACATTAATTTGACCTTTCTTAGATTGTATTTTGAGTCAATAAACATGGTTTTGTATGTGGAATGTAACTTGTGCAGGAGCACCTATGAAGACGCCTATGGTCACCATGGATCCAATTAGAGATAGAAGGACAAAAGGATCCTTAATGGTTAATTGAGATCTTTTGAAGCCTATAATGGCAATTTGTAACAATCAATTTGATTTAAAAGTTAAATGTCCTAAAACTCTTCATAAGGACTTATGACCAAAATCATGTATGGGTGGCCAATAGTGCCAAGAAGAGATCTTACATGTCATATACTTATGTCATTTGCATGGTTTGAATTCTTACATGTTTGATTGTTGTTTTTAATGCTTTAAGGATATTATTTTTTATCAAATTTAACAAGCTTAATCATGATTAATTTCACAGTTCAAATTTCAAACATACCACTAACAGTCAATTGAAAGTGGCTCATATCTCAAACCTCATGAGAGGTATTGACAAACTATTAGGTGCTACAGGATCATGTTTTCAAGATCTACAATAACCTCTCTCGGTTTTGGGCAATTCGACTTCGTTTGTATTTGGCAAGGCGATCTCAGTCGATGCCAAAACTTGCAGTGAGGGTTAGTTGAAAGCGGCTCAGCAGCGTATCTTTCAAACCGTCCAACCTAGCATCAAACTGTCTACTCCATCAGCTCCGGTTGGTCAGTTAAACGCCAATGACAACCCCATTCTACCCACAGAGTCACGAAAATGCTCACGACCACTCTCGACCCAAGTGACCCTAAGGTGCACTAAGCACGATTGGGCAGCGATCTTCTGGGGCTCATCTCTCAGACCTCGTGAGAGCTATCGACAAACTATCAAGTGCTACAAGATCATGTTTTCAAGGTCTACAATAACTTCTCTCAGTTTTGGGCGATTCGACTTCATTTTCATTTGGCAAGGTGATCTCAGTCGATGCCAAAACTTGCAGTGAGGGTCAGTTGAAAGTGGCCCAGCAGCCTATCTTTCAAACTGTCTGACCTAGCATCGAACCATCTACTCCATCGGCTCTGGTTGGCTGGGTAAACACTAGTGACAGTCCCATTCTACGCACAGAGTCACAAAAATGCTCGCGACCACGCTCGACCCAAGTGACCCCAAGGTGCACTAAGCATGATTGGGCAGTGATCTTCTGGGGCTCATATCTTAGACCTCGTGAGAGCTATCAACAAACTATCAAGTGCTATGGGATCATGTTTTCAAGGTCTACAATAACCTCTCTCAGTTTTGGGCGATTCGACTTCATTTTCATTTGGCAAGGCAATCTCAGTCGATGCCAAAACTTGCAGTGAGGGTCAGTTGAAAGTGGCTCAGCAGTGTATCTTTCAAACCATCTGACCTGGCATTGAATAGTCTACACCATCAGCTTTGGTTGGTTAGGTAAATGCTAGTGACAACCCCATTCTACCCACAGAGTCATGAAAACGCTCATGACCACGCTCGACCCAAGTGACCCCAAGGTGCACTAAGCATGATTGGGCAGCAATCTTCTGGGGCTCATATATTAGACCTTGTGAGAGCTATCAAAAAACTATCAGGTGCTACGGGATTTTGTTTTCAAGGTCTACAATAACCTCTCTCAATTTTGGGTGATTTGACTTCATTTGCATTTGGCAAGGTGATCTCAATCGATGCCAAAACTTGCAGTGAGGGTCAGTTGAAAGTGGCTCAGCAGCCTATCTTTCAAACCGTCTACTCCATCAGCTCTGGTTGGTCGGGTAAACACCAGAGACAAGCCCATTCTACCCATAGAGTCACGAAAATGCTCGCGACCACGCTCGACCCAAGTGACCCCAAGGTGCACTAAGCACGATTGGGCAGCGATCTTCTGGGGCTTGTATCTCAGACCTTGTGAGAGCTATCAACAAATTGTTAGGTGCTACGGGATTGTGTTTTTGAGGTCTACAATAACCTCT
>BSBK01005078.1:190000-246774 GCA_027943335.1 Chamaecyparis obtusa
GCTTTCATGCGCTTTTGGATGAGTGAAAAGTGAATATTTTTCACATCGCCACTTTTTGGCCCCTCATCTTCTTGCACATACCCTAATCATTTCATTACATGGTGACCCTTATAGGGCACTTTGCCTTATTATGGCCACATGAACAAAAACATAGCATAAAGGCATTGATGGCCTCAATTACATTTGAATAGAGACCTTCAAGGTCTTTGCAATTCATGTTGTCCAATTTTGAATCAAGGTCAATGAAATGACCCCTTGGCTTCATGAGGTGCTCTGCACCATACTCCCACTTTTGAAAAACTTTCCTAGTCCTCTTGGAAAGCAACCTCCAACAAAAAAATAGAGGTGTCTTCATCTTCACAGTAGGCTTACCTTGGTGCTCTCCTTGGGTGACCAACTTGGCGTGTCCTTTACTGATGAACATAGAAATATGAGGTTGCTCACAAGTGACCATCAATTTCATCACCATGTTGAATAACTTTGTTGTCCACTCCAACTCTATGCTTGGAGAGTAAATCATTTCTTGATCCTTCACTACTAACTCAATTTGCATCATATGTGTGCCATGTTGTGGCAAAGTGAAATCAGTATGTTACTACTTCTTATTCCTCTAGTCCAACCATACATCTACAAGTGGTTTCATCTGAATACCAAGTGTCTCTAAGTGACACACCTCCGAGGTTACCAATGCAACCTTCATGCTTACCAATGTGAAGGCCTCTTCATGGCCCACAAAACCAACTAGAGTCTCTTCTTTGGAGACCATATCAGATATTCCAATCTGATTACCTTTCTTTGGATGCCATCCTTCTTGGTGAATCAAACCACCTTGCATGTGTGTTCCACCTTCTAGAATCTCTTTCATAACTGATTCAGCATTTAGAACCCTTGCAACATTGGGTTCCTCAAGTCCTTCACCATCCATTTGGTCTTCAACCTTGTCTTTAATGATTACTTGATCCTCTTGCTATTGTTTATCTAGGAGTTCTTGCTTCATGAGTTCCTTTAACTGGTTCTTTGTCTCTTGGATCCGGGCTTCATTAGCTTCTAATGCTCTCCTTAAGCTTCTTATCTCCTCTATGGCTTGCCTTGCCAAATCTTCTTTCTTTCTAGCTTCTTCTTTCTTCTTGTTCTTTGCTGCTTCTATTTGCTTTCTTGTAGCATCCATGTATTTCTTGAATACACCATACAACTCCATCTTTATCTAGCAAGGATCTACTTCCTTACTCTGATACTAATCTGATGCGGAGGAAAGTGGGGCCTCTTCTATTTGGTGGCTCCAAATAGGCTACAAATTACTGTTGTCTTCTTATGTCCCTCAAACCCTTCTTCACTCATGGATCAAAGCTAAGATCCATTCCATTATCAAGACCAACCAAGGTCATGATCCTAGTCTTCTTCAAGAATCCTTCCACTTATCTCCACACTAATAGAAATGCTTTAATACGATTCCATTCTTCAACCCTCATTATCAGACACAAATGAGAGCCCTTACTCCATCATCAAGGAGACTACACCCACAACAAAGACTATTGACAATCCACTAAACAAAACTCTCCAAATAAATACCCCAGAATATACCTTCTTGTTGTCTTCTGGAAAGACCCGTATATAGAGGTTCATAACTTTTGAACCAGATCAAAACTTCTCGATCGCTCTAGTGTAGATGGGAGAAATTAGGTTTAGAAAAACATATCTAAAGTGCATTAAAATCCAATGATGCATTAGGGAGATATGGTCCCCACACTGAGGGTCTTTTTCTGAGACAGTTTTTTAATGCATTTTTCATTTGCATGATAACTCTCCAAGGATATGGATACTCTCCTTGCCTTGTACCTACATGAAATGGATACCAAACATATATAACACACTTTATGCATTCCAATCATGAGGTGTTCTGGTCATGCAAGATCCAACAACACCCATACTCTTATTTTGAGCCTAAAGACTATGATTGTTCATTCACTGTCATAGTCTAAATAGCAAATGAACCAAGAAAAGATTATTTAAGATTGTACTTTCATTTTGTTCATGAAACAAGGAAAAACAAAGAAAAACCAGTCCACAACTGGAGTCCACAGGGTAACAATGAAACAAGAAAAAAACTATATTAAATCAAACTTGTTGTTTACAAGCATTCTCTACTACAACAGTACAAAGCTTCAAAACCAAACAAAAAAAAAATTCATATTTCCTTGCTCTCCTCCATGCTTGAGAGCTTCTCTCCTCTCTTCTATTTTCTCATAACTACTACTATATGCTCTCTTAAAAAAACCTAACTCACACTTTCAAAACATGCAATCTTAGCAATGCATGAAAATAGTGTTGTCAAGTGAGAAAACAAAGTTTGTCAAATTGAAAACTAAACCTTTTTGTGTCCCATAATCTATTTGTTAAGGTCTTATGGTGACCTTGCACCCATAACCACACTCCTCACACACACTCCCATTAACCATTTCATCACATGGTGACCCTTATAGGGCACTCTGCCTTATTATGGCCACATGAACAAAAACATAGCATAAAGGCATTGATGGCCTCAATTACATTTGAATAGAGACCTTCAAGGTCTTTGTAATTCCTGTTATCCAATTTTGAATCAAGGTTAATGAAATGACCCCTTGGCTTCATGAGGCGCTCTATACCAGTTAATAATACTCATATTAGTTTGTACTATGTAAAAATATATTGAATACTAGTTATAATATATTATTTTTATTTTAAATACTTTTTGATACAAGATATACTATGTTATAATATATAATATGTAATATAATATAATTAAAGATATTTATAATATTATGTACTTATATTATATATTATTATATTACCTTTATATATTATATAATTATGTTTATAATATTATATTATATTTTTTACAATGAAATATAAAATACTATAATTTAATATAAGTTCAATATATATAAATATTTTGTTCTCTTATGCACTTATATATTATTGTGGGTGAGTGTGAGTTAAAATGGTGTAGGAGCATCCCAGGAAAATTGATGATCAACATCAAACAAAATTATTTCCATTATGTTTGCATTAATTTAAGCTTATTTTGACTATGATAACTTCCATACGATGCTAGAGTAGCCATGATCGAGCTTTCGATGTAACTATGTAGATGCTAATTTAGACCTTAATGTGCACATACTCCCCTCTAATGCATAAAATACCCAAAGGGCCTTGCCACCATATCTCTATTTGGTGTATAATTTCAAGTCAAGTTGGAAACTTCATTCTACTCTTCTATATAGGGCAGTTAAAAATGTGGAAATGCAGACAATAACCTTAACTATTTACAATGATGCATGTCATTACATGAAATAGATAATTGCTAACTCTACACAATCCATAAATGATTTTTAGCATCCACTTGCTCTCCACTTGCTCGATGCTAAGTAGAGGCTTTGGAAACAAGAGCATCTTAAAATAGTGTCGTCTTGAAAACATTGAGAAAAGCTAAACAAAAGGTAGGAAATAGAAAGAAGGTAGTGGAGGATGAGAGGAAGGAGGTGGTGCAAGGAAGACTAGGAGGATGGGAATGGAGATGATTCAAACAGTGGGATTTGAGTGTGGGTTTAGAAATAGAAGGCATCTTTAAATAAGAGGTCAAAGTGATACATAGAGTAAATCTAACAATATTAATGCTAAAATATTGTATACAGCCCCCAATGAACCAAACCAAAATACAAATCAAAATGAGAAACTATGAGTGGGGGTGGGAATAAATAATATGATAAAATAGAAGTAAATTACTATTTATAACTATGTAGTATTGGTTCCTAGGTGCAAAATAAAGAATTGAGTCATCGAGATACATAGATAATCGTAAAAAATTCAAAACCTAATTAAAATGGGGTGCCACAATGGGAGGCCACTATAGAAATAACCAAGAACGTACAAGGGGTAGCCTACCTATTGGTTACACCCTAGTTGTTCTTGGTATCTATCAATCGCTAGGTTTCTTAATCTTGTTGTACTTATAGGTTATAAGCACTCAAATAAAAGTGACTGTTTAAGGATTATTTCAAGGTAGACTACTAGTCTTCATAGCTCTCTAAAGTTATCCATACAATAGAATAAATATATAAAAAAATCCACCTTTCTATTACCCAAAAGCAAAAGATGGAGTATAACAAAAATAAATGACTAAAAATATATTAATCATAATGGATTCATACAATCCTCAAATCTCATTTGATTTGAGTTTTTAAACATATAGGAACAAACATAATATCACAGAGAGAAAACCTACAAAATAAAGCATGCATTATCTCCTTCTACCAAGACCTCTAAGTTCTTAAGTTGTGATAAGTAAATATCTACTTCACAAATCTCCAAATAGAAAATTATTATCATCATTCAACCATTCAACTCAAAGATCAAACATGCAATGTGAATCAATAGAACAACTAGAATGTAAGCCATAAAACCAAATAAAGATCAAATAAAATCATAGTATTTCCAATAAAGATAAAAGAATGTAAGCCTTTAAATCAAATAAAAATAAAGATAAAAATTATTATTGATTATGAAAAATGGCTCTGCAAGTACGAAATTATTTTCCTAGTTTTATTCCTCGGTTGCCTTATGCTCTGCCTTCTCAGTCCTTTAGCAGTGATGATAATGGGTTTTTCTCCCCTTCTGTGTCTCTGTGGTTTCTCTATGATCATCATCGGCCTGTAAGTATTTTTTCTATTGATAAGATAGATAGCCAATTTTCCTTCTTTGCAAAAATGAAATTTTTCCTTTCCTTCTTCATCTATGTCAAACTTCACTGGCCCCTTAAGGTGGTCTTTGAAGGATAGGTCATCTCCAGTTTCCAATCTACCTCCCTGTGGTCATGCTTCTTCTTCTTTAGGAAACCCTAATCCTTGGATCAAAGTAGGATCTAGAAATCATTCGAAAAATAGGACTTTGCGCAATCCTTCTAGGCATTCTTTTCCCAAGGCTTCTCTTGAGCTGCTAACTACTTTGAATAGGTTTTCCTCTCTCTTGGCTGTAGATTCAAATAAAAAATCATCCGATATAGAATTTTTGTGCTCCTCTCCCGTGAAGAACCCCTATCATCCTCCACACTGGAGGCATGATCCAATAATATCCTAACAGCCTATATCTCCCATTTTGGATTTGCTAACCCTAGACCTTAAAGATGGTAGGATTGAACAATCACAATCAATGTGTAATTCTTGTGGGGTTTTTTTTAATATGGAATGGCTTCAGGGTTACATCTTCCAAAATTGTTGCATCGATATCTATTCAATATCCTAAACAAGTAAGTACATATTTTCTTTCAGAAGATTTTATCTTTATAGGATATAATAATTCTGATTTGAAAAATAGACTGCTTAAGAAAGGCTTCCCTAAATTTAGAAATATCAATTTTTCAATTCTAGATTAGACACCCTTCTTTAATCCTAGCAATCTAAATAATTTCCTTGTAGAAAGAGCGGTTCTTCTTCTGGATCTCCCCATAGAGTTAATTAATGAAGTTTTCTTTAAGAAGATAGGTAATATATTAGGTAAATTCATAGGGTTTGTTGATAGCCCTTTGAAAAAATCTAATCCTACCATCATTGTCAAGATGAATATTAATGTTAAAACCCTAAAACAAATCCATGTGAAAAGAAAAAATGATGAATATATAATTTCTCCTAATATCATTTTTGAAACTATTGACTTTGAAGAAGAAGAATGGGATAATAAAACTTCCTCGGAAAATAAAAAATCTAATGAGAAAAAGAAGGATAAACCCATTAAGAAAGTACTCAATCAATTTCCTAATGTCAAGGCTTATTTTATTAAAAAAATTTGAGGTTTTACTATTAAGGATCTATTGGACACCAAGAGTGATGTTATTGAAGAAGTAGTAGTAGGAGAATTGAGTATTCCTCTTGAATCCCCTGCCTACTGGCCAAAATCTGGTAATATTGTTTGTAACTCAGCTTGGGATCTCAATAAAGGCATAAGAAAAATTGGAAGTACTCTAGGTCAAGACATAGGAGTTGAAGAATATAAATAGACCTTTGAAATAATTGTAGGTCAGGCAGAGGAAATGAGTAGAGTAGTTAGTAAAGAACTAGAATTTATTAACCAAGACTCAAGAGAAAATAGTGATTTCGGCGTCAATTATCATAATTGGCCCCTCATGGATTTCTCCTCTAAGATTTCAGCTTTGGTACCCATTGATATAGGTAAAGAAGAAGATAAGATTAAGAATACCCCAAAATTTAACTCTCCTTTAACACAAACTTTATCTAACCAGACTGATAATGCGGATGCATCTCCAGATATAGAGACTAAAATTTTGGATTCAAAAAATAGGATTGAACGTGATAATAATTTTATTTCCACTAGGAATAATATATCTAAAATATCTTCCATTAATGAATATTTAGGTTTAGACATTAATCCAAATTCTGAATGTGAAGGCAATAGTGAAAAGAATAGAGAAATTATAGTTAAAATCTTAGATTCTTTGGATAAAGATTGTTATGAAATGGCAGAGGAGCAATCGTTAGATAGTATTATGAAGCAACCCATTAGCTTAGGTCTAATTTTGAACCCAATTGGTAAATATTTTCCTGATTGTGCCAATCCCCCTAAATCCAGAGGTAGGAAATCCCTTAAAGAATTAAGAAATAGAGAAGGTCAGGCTCTAGGACAAATAAAAACCACAACACTTCTAGATGCAGGGAAGGGTAAGTTCCTTCCCACTCATCCATGAAATTCATATCATGGAATGTTAGGGGCATCAATTCCCCTAACAAGCAATGCCTTCTAAAAAGGCAATTATCAATTTTTAATTTAGAAATAGTTCTAATTCAGAAATCAAAGCTAGATATAGAAGGTTCAATAGTCTTAGAAAGAAATTAGGTATGTGGGAGATCTTGGGAAATCCATCTACAAGAGCATCTGGTGGGATTAAAATGATCTAGAACCCTGTATATTGTGATTTTACCCAGTTAATATCAACCAATAGCTAGATAGGAGGTAGAGTTAAAAGTACAAAGAGTAAGTTAATCTTTATCCTAATCAATGTTTATGGCCCAAAATTCCTTCACAAGAAAAGGAATATGTGGAAGGAAATCTAGAATTTTATCAATATGTATTCCAATAATGTTTTTCTTTTAGGGGGTGACTTTAATTCAATTTTAGAGGCTACAGATAAGGAGCGGGATCAAAGAAGCTTAACCAAACAAACTTAGAATTCAAGGAGTGGTTGGGGGAAATAAAGGATACAAAAGTCAAGATAGAGATAGGTGCCTACACTTGGTCTAATAGAAGATCAGATGTGAGCTTCATTGCAGAAAAAATAGACAGGTTCTTCTTCATAGGTAATTTAGCTTCCTTTGACTTTGACATGAACACCTCCATTCTGCCTACATCTGGTTCAGATCATTATCATGTGTCTCTTAATTTTCTTGAACCAAATATTCCAAAGAAAAATCCCTTTAAGTTCAACAAAATGTGGTTGATGGATGAAGAGTTCCTTAGAAACATAGAGGAATGGTGGAAGAATGCTAGCGTTAAAGGATAAAAAATATATATATTAATGCAGAAACTAAAATCAATTAAAATAAAGTTAATTGAATGGAATAAGGAGAGCTTTGGAAATATTTTTGAAAAAAATAAATTGAAAATTGAAAATGATTTTAAAACCCTAAATGAGGATGTATTTTCTAATGGAATGAATGAGGCATCCTATCTCAAAGAGAAGGAACTTCTCAAAAGCTATGAAGAGATTCTAGATAAGGAAGAGTCTTATTGGAAATGGAGATCCTGGGAAACTTGGTTAGCAGAGGGAGACAAGAACGTGAATTTTTTTTATAATAGCACCAAAATAAGGAGAAAATTCAATAGGATAACGACTATTAAAAAATCTAATGGGGATATTTTGGAAAACCTGGAAGATATTTCAAAGGTGGAAGTTAACTACTTCTATAAGATATTAAACAATGAAGAGGGTTCAACAATAAAATCTCAGAATGATCTATTAATAAATATCCCTACTATCATTAAGGTAAGCCATAATAAAATACTTAATTCCAAATTTTCAAATGAGGAAGTAGAAAGGGCCCTTAAAAACCTTCATCCAGACAAATCCCCAGGCCCTGATGGCTTCCCTGCATTCTTTTTTCAAAAATGTTGGCCTTTTATGGGAGCTGAGATCATAGAGGCATTAGAAGGCATGCATAATTCAAGTCAATTTTTGAAAGAGATTAACAATACCTTCATAACATTAATTCCTAAAACCCCAAATCCAATGATATTTGAGGACTTCAGGCCTATATCTCTCTGTAATACTATTTATAAATTACTAACAAAAACCCTAGCTAATAGAATTAAGGTTCTCCTTCCTCTCCTAATTTCTGAGGAGAAAACATGTTTTGTCTCAGGAAGACCTATTCTAGATGGTGTGATAATAGCCCAAGAGGCCATTCATACTGTTCAAAATAATAAAAAATTGAGTATGTTAGTACAGCTACATATAAGAAAGGCATATGAAAAGGTACACTGTCATTTCCTATGCAAATGTTTGGAAACTTTTGTTTTTTCCAAACAACTGATCAATTTGATCTTTGAATGTATCTCTGGTCCAAAAATGCCAATCATGATTAATGGCTCTCTGACAGGTTTCTTTGAAATTTCCCAAGGACTTAGACAAGGTGATCCCCTTTCCCCATTCCTTTTTATTCTAATGGCAGAAGCATTGGGTAGATCTATGATTGAAGCTTGGAGAAATGGAACTCTAAAAGGTATTAAAATTGCATCTGATCTAGACCCCTATACTCACCAACAATTCATGGATGACAATATTCTCTTTGGAGAAGCAAGTATTAAAGAAGCTATGGCTTTCACAGATATTCTTCAAAATTATTCCTATGCCTAGAAACAACAAATTAATAAGGACAAATCCAAAATATTCTTTTTTAATTCTAGAAAAGATTTGGAATCGACGATCTGTATAAATCTAAGTTTTAAGATAGGATCACTCCCTTGTAAATATTTAGTTCTTCCCTTAGATAAAGACAACAGAACCACTAACTTAAGGAGCAATGTGCTTAATAAAATAGATAATAAAATAGAGTCATGGAAGGGTAGATAGTTGACTTCTACACGTAAGGTTGTGCTAATTAAAACAGTATTATCAACCATTATGATTTATCAGATGATGTGTTTCAACTTACCTGAAGGTATTAAGAATGAAATAACTAAAAAACTTAGAAAATTCTTTTGGCAAGGTTCTAAAGATAAGTCTCGTATGGCATTAATTGCATGGAAGTTGATATGAAAAAAAAGAATGAAAGGGGGATTAGACTTTAAGGATCTTAAACAACAAAATTTGGCTTTAGGAGAAAAATTAGTATGGAATATGATCTAGAATCCTTATTCTAAATGGGTCAAAGTTATGAGATTTAAGTACTTATATGGGAGGGATGATTTAAGTATATATAGGCATCTCTCCCCACCAAGAGGTTCGAGAGTATGGAACTTTATTAATGATTGTAGAAAACTTATCTTGGATGGTATTACTTGGGAAATCAGAGATGGTGGTAAGGCTCTGTTTTGGGATGATTCTTGGGGTGCCTTCCCACCACTTCAGACAAAGTTTAGAGATGAAGGAATTATAAACTAGATCATAGCCACTAGAGAGAATCTTGTCAAATATTATCTAGATTTTCCTAAGGGAGACCCTACCTTGAGGTGGAAGTGGAAGTCCTTTGAGAACCTTGGTCTTCACTGAGATGATATATCTAGAATTATGGAGTTTTTGCATAAGAGAATAATCTTTCTAAGAAAAGGAAATGATTCCATTATTTGGGCTAAGTCCAAAAATAGAAAGTATAATGCTAAAGATGGTTATTCCTTTCTTCAATCAAACCCTTCGACTCCCTTAGATTTACCAATTGACTTACGTTGGGATAAGGATTGTATGCCTAAAGCATGTATGTTTTTTTGGGAAGCAATATTTAAAAAAGGATATTGATTGCAGATTGGTTTAGAAAATAGGATACTCAGGACCTTCTAGATGTCCACTCTGTGAAGAAGATAGCGAGAGTGTAAACCAACTCCTAATTGAATGTAACTTTTCCAACCAGTGTTGGCTCTAGTTAGCAAGGAAGCTAAACTGATCCTCAGATTTCCAAAATGACATAGTGGAGGTATTTAAAAGTTGGCCTCAAATAAAGTGTCAAGATATGTATAGTAAGATATGGAGGATTTCCCCCTCTATTTTAATTTGGGAGATATAGAAAGAAAGAAATTGACGTATCTTTAAGGAATCAAAACTTAGCATGGACCAATTCTTAAATAACGTAGAAGCGAGCATTGTATAAATGCTTAAATATAGGAATATGCTTGGAAGAATAGATGTTATTTTCTCCAGAGAGGATGACTCTATTAGAAATAAATGGTTTGGTCTAATAATCCCTGCCTTTTTTTGGTAATGGAAAATAATTGATTTTAGATAAAAGAGAAAAATGTGTTTGGAAACCGCCTAGTTTGGGCTGATATAAACTCAATTTCAATGGATCTTCTCGGGGTAACCCTGGAAAGGAAGGAATCGAATGTTGTATTCATAGATGGGATAGATCCAACCTAGCAAGTAAATCCATTTCTCTAGGGATATATTCAAGCAATGCTGCCAAGCTGATTGCAAATGATGGATTAGATGGTTTATCTCAAGAAATTATATTTCCAAGAATCTTTGATGATAAAGGATAGTAAGCTCAAATTAGAAAATTAATCTTTCTCCATCTTAGATTAAATAATTCTCATAATTACTTAGCCATACTATTACATAATCCTGGTAAAAAGGGGATTCCCTAAGCCTTGGTCCCCTATTAGATCATAGCTAAGGCCCTGATGAAGCGGGGTCTCCTTCCCTTTACTTCTAAGTTTCTCAATGTATCAAGTATATAGTTTTAAGAGGCACACTATAATGATAGAGTACCCCTCTAAAAGTTCTAGAGAAGATTTTTAGATCTTAGAATTATTCTTAGGTCAAGTATCGATTAAAATTCCCAATACCTATAATCCCTTTCCTATAAATATTTTCATAGGTGCCTTGAGAATTAGGCATCCAAGATTCTACATTGTGGAGTTCAAATCATAGAATAATCTACTCAATCTTCCCTCCATCTAGGATTGATTTTCCCTGGATTGGTTATTTACCATGGTTTTGTTATCCTCTCCATGCTGATTTCATTCATGAAAAAGTGAGTAATTAAAAGAAACAAGGCCACTATAGCTAAGATATTTCATAATTAGATAAATTGTTTGTTCATATGAGTAGATACTTATAGGAACCAAAATATTTTTTATCTAAGACTTACTGTCATAATATGGTAATTAACAACTCTAGCTTCAACATCAACCTTTATTGAGCTATCATCTATCTTTCCTATTGTCATTTTCAGCCCTTACTTATCATATTTGTTTCATCCTTGTTAGTATCAATTTATCACTATGTATAGAATTGTGAACCCATTTTGTATCATGATTCATCTCATCATTCTTTCATATAGGTACTTTGAGCTGGCTGTCTAATTTAGATTTAATTATGATTAGATCAATAAGTCATTAAGGCAACTTACTTTCATAATAACTACCTCACAGTAGAGTTAACTTAATTAGTATTTTCATTTAACCCAAAGATGTGGATATAAGAAGGAATATAGATCAGGCTACTATTATAGTTTCATTAGACCTACTCTGAGTTAGAAAGAATATTTTCCTTTTATGAACATAAAAGATGATAAGTACCAACCTTACGACACATAACTTCATACGTGCCATTCTAAGATACGATCGCAAGAAATTTAAGATCTTTAAATCATCACCATATTTTTTGTAATTCAGAACAATCATAGAACTTCCACATTCCCACCTTTAAGTACCTTATAACTTAGCCAGTAAGCATCTAGCCATTAACAATTGGTATCCTCTAGTGAGATTGAGATTTCTAATTCTTAGTGAAGGTTAGGCAGATTTTGAGGCTGAATGGATACCCCATTAAGACTTCAAGGTAAGAAATATCAAACAAAAGTGAAGGAGGATGTTACTGCACAGAGAATCAGAGGAATTATAAAATTCAATAATCCTCTAGTTGTGGAAGCAATAATGAAGGTCCTAGGTGAGGAATATATTTGTAATTCAGACAGAACTAGCGTAAACTCATATATTGCATCTATGCTTCTTGCCCTGGTCATATTCTTTGAACGTGATAAGAAATTGGAAAAAGATATCTATGTGATTATTTTCAAAAAGGACATTCATGGTAATATTGACATTATTCTAGACAATATCGACGAAGCCCTCATGGTCCCTAAGGCTAGGAACTATGGAAAATCAAATATTGGCAGTTCAGTTGTCCCAAGGTACCCCATCTTATGGGTTGAAAGTTGGGAGGCCTTAGAGGTGACCATGGGGTGAAGGAGTTGCAATGTTAACTTTCTGGTCGAGCTCTTTCATGTCAAGAAACAAGACAATCCAAAGTGGTTTATGGATTACTTAAAGGCAGAGGATATTGAAGGTTTTGAAGAAGCCACGGAGGTGGAAGAAGATGTTCCGCTAATCCAAGTTCTGGACTCTGAGAGTGAGGATAAAGAAGATCCAATGGTGGGGCATCCTTATTCGGATGTTGATCCTTCCTCTCATGGGGTTTATCCCTACATCTAGACTAAGGATTTCAATAATACAAGCAGTTTCTAAAGTACATGTTGTTAAGATGGGAGTAAGACCTTAATATAGTATAATGCCTATAGATAGGTATTCTCAATAGTATTATATAATCAAAGTTAAACTTCTCAGTAAGCTCTAAATTTCTAGATAGAAATAATTGCATTGTCATCTCCGTCAGCCACTATCATCTAATGGATTTTTTCCTTTCTTTTTTTGGTTAAAACAAGGAATTGATAAATCAATAGCAGTATTAATATTATAATAGCTACTTATATTTCTCCTATTTTTAGTACAATAATTGACTAGCAATGTGCTTTAAGTATCAAATAGAACTTCTAAAAGTGTTTTTCATACAATATGAAGGTTTCATTTGTCTTTAAGAATATGCTAAAGCAAATTGTCTCATGCCTTAATATCTGTACTCAGAGTAAATTTCAACCTAATGGTTAATTAGGTAATGCTAACTTAAAAAATCTACAAGATCTTTCTAAACTTATGAACTGGTATGTTTCTTTCTGCCTTAAATTAGCTCAATGATAAGGTTGGTACAATAATTATTAAAAATCAATCCAATTTAACAAGTAGAATAGGCTTCTAATTTCCTAGTATTTCCCACATTAATCAACATATCAGTTGAGCTAATATTTATGTCTTGTGCCATTAAGAGCACCCAATTCCTATATTTCCATGGAGAGCTCATATTGATACATTCAAAGTAGCGTTTATAGTCATTCTACTGAAGATTATATTAGCTCACTGATTCTTAAATGTTCCCTCATTCAACGTATAATAATTTATTTTATATATAAATGCAGAATTCCATTCAACTTAATTTATGTTATATATATATATATATATATATATATATATATATATATATATATATATATATATATATATATATATATATATATATATATATATATATATATATATATATATATATATATATATATATATATATATATATATATATATATATATATATATATATATATATGTATGTATGTATGTATGTATGTATGTATGTATGTATGTATGTATGTATGTATGTATGTATGTATGTATGTATGTATGTATGTATGTATCTATCTATCTATCTATCTATCTATCTATCTATCTATCTATCTATATATCTATCTATATATCTATGTATCTATGTATGTATGTATGTATGTATGTATCTATGTATGTATGTATGTATGTATGTATGTATGTATGTATGTATGTATGTATGTATGTATGTATATGTATATGTATATGTATATGTATATGTATATGTATATGTATATGTATTTGTATTTGTATATGTATGTATTTAAATATGTGTGTGTGTGTAACACATGCACACACACACACACACATATTTATATACATACATACATATACATATATATTATATGTATATATATATATATATACATATAATATATAATACATATATATATACATAAAATACATATATATCTATATTATATGTATGTGTGTGTGTGTGTGTGTGTGTGTGTGTGTGTGTGTGTGTGTGTGTGTGTGTCTATATATATATATATATATATATATATATATATATATATATATATATATATATATATATGTATGTATGTATGTATGTATGTATTTATGTATGTATTTAAATACATACATACATACATATACATATACATGTGTACATATATATATTTAATATAAAGATATATACACAGTATGTAACTATATAATATTCATATAACTTTCTATTTATATGGTAAAGATTGCAATAGATTCCATTTATGGTCCTTACAGATTCTTGGTTTCTCATATTTCCAAGGCAATTGCTCCTTTGTTGGCCAATTTCACAAATATTTCATCCTTAATCTATTACGTGTGATCTCAAAGTTATCCTAGTAGCTCGTAAACTCCAACATACCATTAGATCATGATCAACATATTCTCAACTCTCACCCCACTAGAACTTTGTAACCCCTTATATCTCTTCTTGTAATGGTAGAAGTAGTCCAACAGTCAGGTTGTTGATTAGTCGGAATAGGGAACAATGATATATGTATTATTTATAGAAGCCATTCCTCCTCTCCCCGTAGGTCTCCCCATTGGTTTCTGGTTTATTCCTCTAAAAAATGAGGACCCCCATCAAGCTGAAAGGGTCTAAGCCTCAAGTTTCCTTTGATGTCATTATTTCTTTTAAAAGACTCAAATCTGTCATGCTTAGTACCCATGCTCTTATCCTTAGGGTTGTATTTAGGATCTTGGGGGGAAAATTCCTTAATAATGATTATCACTACCAAGCTAACTTTGATATACCAGCAATGTTCATTGCCTCGGCCATCCAGGTAGATCTAGGGAAATCAAATATTGGTAGGCTTTGTGCTCGTATCTTCAAACATAAATACCTAGGAGGTTTAGATCTAGTTATTCATAACATCCAGGGAGACCTTACCATAAAAGGATTGAGATTCTATAATATTCCTATGATCAATGGCAGACTAGTCCCAACATCCCCTATTATGAAAATAAAGGATCTAGAAACAATGGTTTCTATAACTCCAATAATCAGGAGAAATTTGGATTTTCTATTTTTTACTTCCATCTTAGGGTTCCTTAGGATGTAGACTGGTTCTATAGTTATACATATTGGCATGAAGATGATGTGGGTAACACAAATAGGGAAGGCTTCAGTGACTCAGATGATGAAGAAGCAGCAATTGAAAAAGTAAAAATTGTTGGTCACAGTCTAAAGAGGAAGAAAATTGAGGACCCCCCCAAAACCCCCAAAGCTATGAATGTAACAATTTAATTAAATCCTCAACTACCTAGTTTGGAATGAAGGACTAAATTCTTCTTTCTTTTCCTTGTATACTTTGTTTAAAGCTTCAATGGTTATATGTGTTTAACCATTAATTTTGAGTTTTTCCATTATCAGATTAACAAGATATCGTGTGTCTAAAATAGTCCTATCTTGATTAATGTTGGAATGAATCAAACATCTCTGTAAATGGTAGAAAATTAATTCTTAGATCATGAAATATCTTGGAGAAAAGTGTAAATAGTAAAATGTGTGAATTATTAACCAATATTTGTTCACGGGTCGGTAGGCAAGTAGGCAAGGTAAGTGGATTCTAGCTTGTTTAATCCAAAATATATACTTCGACCAAGGGCATGATATTTATATGAATAGTCATTCAAGATATAGACCCACAAACTTTATAAAGCTGTACTAACTGATACAGTGCATTATTAAATTCATTCTCCTGATTTATAAACTTCAATTTGGAATTTTTGTATGAGATTAGGTTTGGGTCCTTTGTTTATCTCCAAATTGTATCTTGTTCCTAGTAATTTTAAGGATATATATAAGTTTGGATATATAATTAGATAACTATGGATATACATCCATAGACATATGAATAAATTTTTATTTGAAAGATATGTATGTACGTATGGTTTCTTTTGAAAGTTCATATGGAGGTATAATCATATATATATATGGATAAATACACTATCGAGAAGGGTGAGTCCTCCAAACAAGTAGCCAACCAAGATAATGCTTCTTCCCCACCGAATACAATGAACCCTACATGCTATCATTGTGGGAAATTGGGACACACAACAAATGTCTGTAGGAGAAAAAGAGGTAATCCACCATGTACTCCTAAGTTTAATAGTTACTATTACAATTGCAATAAATTTGGTCACAAGGCATTCGAGTGTAGATCAAGGGTTGCTAACAATTCAAAGAAGCCAAGTTTCAAGGGATACTATAATAATTGCAATAGATATGGTCACAAATATGATGAATGCAGGTCACAAAGAAGGAATGAGAAATGGATCCCTAAATAACAGAATGCTGCAAACAACCGACAAGGACCAACTATACCATGGGACTATAATATAAAAACTGATGTGCCCTCTCAAATATGTGTGAGACGTAATATTGAAAAGATATAATATGACATGTATTCTCTCACATGTGTAAGAAATCATATAGGGAGTAGGGATTGTGATATGTATTTTATCACATTATTGAGAGATCATATATGAGATTGTGAATGATGTACAATTTATAGGATAAATAAGAGGATTATAATTTTCATAGGATAATTTTTTGTGTGAGATCCACCTTTAGTGCATTTATCGCATTATCATCCTCCACATGCTGCACATACTTAATTTCATAATGGATGATGATCCACCTTTGGTAGACATGTGATTCCACCTAGTGTGGGTGATAGGTTATCTCTTTCTTATCTCCTAGTTATCATGCATTACCTATATAAGAAGCTACTTCTACAATCTATATCTAATGAGTTTATTTAATTAATTATGGTTGATTGAATCCAATCTATTATTATTTATCCAGTTGATCATATTATTTATCTCTTTTGTGCTATTCATTGGGCTTCTAGATCTTGGCATATTTCCTTAGGAAAATTCTTACAATTTATTCTCAAGCTAGATAAAAGTGTAGCATAATAAATCATATCCCTATACAATTTCATTCTCAAATATGCCTCATTTTAGACATGTTTTTTTCCTTCCATGTGCCTAAACATGTTTTATTTGTCTTACACTAACTCAAATTTAGCAACTTTACCACCTTCTTGGCCACTATTCCTTGACCTAGTCCTGATTGGTTTGTTAAGGGTGCCTGTGGTACCCTTGTCCAACAAAAAATGGACCAATTTCAAACCTACTAATGGTCAAATTATCTGAGCGGGAATTTCTCTTCTTTATCAGCGTACTTTAAAACTTCAAATACTTTTCATGAGGAGAGTTATAAAAGAAAGCCTAGCCCACTCATTTGAGACATCGTGATCATAGACTATTAATTGAAGCAAGACACTTCATTATTTTATTGAGAAAGTGGTCAAGCATCATCAAAGAATTGAAGAAAAGAAGTAAAATTTCAAGCATTCAAGATGGCATTCATGATCTACCTATTATAAATTCAATTCTACAAGTCAACATCAAGCATTTTCATGAAGAATTCAACATAAAAGAGACTCATGAAGGTATAATACTTTGTTCAAGAAATTCAATTTACACCTAGCCTAGTCTCTATTACAAGACACTTTTAATTCAATTTCATTATTAATTCCAAAATTAGGGTTTGACCTAGACAAACCCCCATCAACCCAATAATTTCTTTCTTTTGCATGTATAGGTGAAAAGATCTAGAGGTAGGAATTTAGAATCAAATTGAGAAAACAAAGACCTATAGATTGAGATTTTGTAGATCCAAAAAAATTGGGTCAAGCATACCCCAAGTACCATTGACAGGAACATTTTCACAAAACCTTTGAGAAAATTATTGTTTTGATCCTATAAGCACAATTTTCATAAAGATCTAACAATTCTAGGTCAAGGGCTCACCAAGAACTATTGACCTTCTCATTTCAACCCAAATTTCACACATAGGCTCTTTTTTGTCTCTCCTTTCCAAATCTATAACTATTTTTAGCATATCTACTTTTTGGTTTATCGTGTACATAAAAAAAAACCCCAATTTCTCATCTTTGGGCCTAGATCTAGCTTTCATTTTAAACCTCTTGTGTAGTCCATATCAACTCAAACAAGGACTTATAAACACATTTTGTACTCATCCCTTTCAATTAAATTTGAATTTGAGCCAAGTGGATTCACTCTCATTCAATGTATTCAAAAAGAGTGAAATAGGTCGTATTCCTAGTTTGCATGCATAAGCTAGTGAGTTTCGCTCATCTCCTTCACTAACATTACATTTTGATGAACCCAAAATATCATATGCTTGCATCTTTTGATTTTAATTTTTAGATCTAATTTTGATGTTGTTAATTAAATCATATTTTCAATCATTATGAATAATATCATTTAGTTTGTTATTTATTTCATGTATTTAGAGACATACTTCACCAACCTTATATTTTGGTGAACTTGACACATCTTACATCTTGCTCAATTCTAATTTGCATCTAATTTATATTCACTTAGTTAATTCAAATTTATGTTATATTTGATTTATACAATGGTTAATTGATCATTCTATTGAGAAATAACATTATTAATCATTTCTTTTAACTTTGTGCATGAGTTTCATGAGCTTTTTTCCAACATTTAATATACCCATGAGAAGGAGCTATAGACTAATGGAAATCCAAAGTCTAAATACCAAGGGTGTAGAGCCTGAGTTGACTAGAATATTCTATGAGAACTTGGATGAAACTTTTATTTCTACACAAGATATACCTAACATTTTGGAGAACCATTCTTCCCACACTTCTCATGAAGAGTGTGACTCCTTAATCCAACTATCTATTGACCAATTGGGAAAGCTTTCCAATGACTTGGATAAGCTTCAACAATGGATGGGTCAATATTACTTGAATAGTGAGGCTTCTTAAAGCTCTAGGATGCATAAAAATATATACACATACTCCTAATCATTTTCTAAATTAAGACACTAATCAAAAGATATATCGTTAACTTTACAAGTAAAGGAATACTCATTGACATATATTTTTGTATAATAGACCACTTCAAACACACCTTGACTATATTTAATTTCAAAATTATATATTTTGTACAAAAATTACACAAATACTTTAATTTGAAACATTGAAATTTTTTATAATAAAAAAATCAACTAGTTACCCTAAAATAGTCAATCAAATACATGTATATTTTGGTAAAATTTATAACCATGTATATTTAAAAGAAAACTAAGTAAAATGCTTTGATAAGCACATTATAAAATGTAATTCTATGAAATGTCAACCAATTTTTATGTATCGAGTCATAAAACTACCTTGGAATGTAAATAGACCCACTTGAACTATATACACTTACAATTACCTACTAATGATAGTTTGTAGAAAGAATAGATCATGTAGTCCCATACAATAATTATAGTAACAATAAGGTGACAATAAAATTACAAATAATACTAAATAACGTAAACAAATACCAGGCGATGAAACCCCTGCACTTATTATCTCCCTTCCTCTTCTCTGCGGTTATTGGAAAGGTGAGGAAACGTTTACACAATCTTAGAAACACTCAGCGGCACAAAGTCTTCTTGTATTTGAGGTTTTGAATATGCCTGCCGTGTAATACACTGCCTTGCCATCTCCAACTTCTGAATGTGACTCACAAAATCTTGCAGATTGGCTTTTGAAGATCCTCCGTATCCAAAAGCCTTTTTTGCCATGTTCTTCAACTTTTCCGCAACCCTTTTCATGTCCTTGCCTTTCTCATCAACCAAAACTACATTTACAGCCTCTTTCACTCGAGTCATCTCTGGAATTCCAGTTCTGTGTCCACAGAATTGGATCCGAGTGAAACACGACACGAGTCGACTTTAGAATATTAAACGTGAAAACCACCACCTTCTTAAAACAATGACGTTAAATGACATGCAAACTGTATCAAAGAAGTTGACGATGTTTTTTAATGAAGTACTATAAATCTTTGTCGAATACAGCTAGTCTTATCCGGGCGAAACAGCTACCATTTCAAAACCAATGTTGGCGAGTACAAAAACTCCGCTACGACGTATAGCGACTAGATTAGTAAAGGGATATGACGTGCCGCGCAGTGTTAGGGTGATAAAGAATGCGTCTCCGGATGGCTTCACATGCAGCTCAGTCAAACACAAATTAAAAAATGATACAATTGGCACAAATCAGAAGGTCGAGAATATTATACACTATTACGTTGTCTTATATAGTGCAGGAACAAATATGTCAGTCCAATACAACACAGCAAAACATGTATGGCAGTCCGTTTTCCTTGCTGAACAGTTTGAAATTTGGTATTTAAATATGAATGTTTACTAGGAATTGAAAATGATATCATTAGGAATGGGAATAGAATAATGAAAAAGAAAATTTGCAAGACGGAAAATAAAAATCATTAGTCCTTTGAACCAGGGTCGAAGAAAGGAACTCAATAAAGAATTCTGTAGGTTATCTTTTTAATGAATAGAGTTCAACATCTTTGCTTTTTTTTTTAAATGAATGTGATCGTGTTGGAAGTCAAGTTTTTTTTTAAGGAGCGAAATTTTTTTAAAATGTTATTATACATTAAATACATAGCAATAAAATGGATTTTTATTTTGGTTTGTTGTTGTCGAGTTTATAAATACTCTTATTTCTTGGGATAAATTGTTATGGCATTAATTAGAATTAAGTTCATAATAATAATTGGCCCAAAGAAATTCTCAAGTTAAAAACAAGTCTAATGTACTTGAGATAAATAATGCATCCATCTTCTATATGGATATAATGCTTAAGTACTTGTTGTATTTTTGTTGATAACAATTATGTTAGTTTTGTTCAACTTGGAATTGTATAAGATTTTTAGATTTCATTCCTAATGTCTACATAACTATCTCTTTTGAAGGATGGGAAACATTCATAAAGAAAAAACTGACAAAAAGTTGGTTGAATACTAATTCCTTATGAGAAGCACATAATTTATTCATGTTAAGTTCTCTTGATTCATTCAATTTAAATAACTTCAATGAATGTTCAAGAGCCTTCAATGTATATCTAATATGTCTTATTGTTGTATCTATCATTCATTGTAATCTATAAGGAGAAGAAGTGGGAACTAATGACATGTCAAATCAAAGTGGACGAGGAATTATATCACTAAAATGGATAATGTTTTCTTATGTGGACCAAATAGCTATAATCACACCTCCTAACACCTATGTGAGGATTCTTTTGGGGAACAGATACTATGTGAAGTATCCTCTCATATGTGTGAGGATAGATATGGAAGAAAAACTATGATGTGTTCTCTCAAACATGTGTGAGAGGTCACTTTGGAAAGAGATACTATGAATGTATTCTCTCACACATGTGAATGATCAAGGGATTATGACATATTCACTTGCACATATGTGAGAGATCATATGGGAGAGTATGCAAAAAAATTTATAAGATATGTTAGAGGATTAGGATCTGATAGAAGGATTTTATGTGTGTACATGTTTCCCTTCTTTGGGACAATATTACAAACTGACAAGAGAAACATCTAAAAGAAAAATAAAATGTAGCGTGAGTGAGATGACCTAGTTGGCCAAAAGCAATGATGAGAATGAGGTAGGATAATTTCCATTTAAGAACCAAAAAACCTTACTGGATAGTCTAAAGTTATCCCTATAAACTATGTAATTATTTGAGTTATTGTAGGTGGCATCTCTATAATAGCAATGACTTTGACAAGATCAAATTTAAATGCCTCATGAAAGACAATGAAGCCACATAGTTTTCTAGATGTAACTTGAAAGAACAGACTTTCTAAATTGAGTTACACCTTGTATTCTCTCAAATGCTTAAAGGCACTCAAAAACCTATGGATGCTCATCATTTTTACGTAATTCTCTAGAAAATCATGTACTTGGTATTTCTTAATGTTGTATAATATTTCTCAAAAGTGACATTCTTGATTCTCTGATAAGTGCCCTTATATATTTTAACCTAATTGGCATGACCTAAAACTAGAATGCTCCCTAAGGAATATTGAGAGATATTTTGTAATGATCTTCAATGATAATCTAAATTTAATTGTATCTAGAAAACACAACAAATATTAATAAAATTTCATGTCTTACTGTAAGATTGATGATCAGACTTATACTAGACAACAGAAAATTATCTTCAAAACATAATCTGTTACTTGATCTCTAAAATATATACAAATTCATAATTTAAAAATTAATATTTACAATTTTAATTGGTTAAATTAAATAAGAGATTAATTTTAAGGAAAGGTATTTCCTTGTATATCATTATATGGTAGAGAGCAAGATATGTGTAGATTTTTTTTCAAGAAGAAATCATATAGAGTCAATGTTTCTCTAATCAAAGCTTGTGAAAGCCACTTTCTCGATTACAACAATAATGTTAAAGGAAATGGAAATTATATCAAAGAATTTTGTAATACTTCTTTTATTTGGGCAATTATTTTTCTAGTAACTTATCATATATTATAGCTAGTTTTAGTCCCTTTATGGCTTTAAATTTTATGGTTGATCGCAATAGCAAGCAATTTTGTGGTGATGTTTGTTGTTCATGGATGTATGTATGTATAATGTATGTATGTATGTATGTAGATAAATAGATAATTGTATATAGAATGACAGTGTATTTAAGCTTTATTTTTGTAGGCAAAAGATTCTAGCTATACTAATATCACATAAATAATATAATATCTTTATGTGCTTAATTATTTTTGTTATTGAATTTTAATTTGTTGTATGAACAATAGTTAAATGAGTTGATAAATGGGATTGAGTGCACCTAGTATACAATATTCAAATCTCAAAAAGCTCTTATTCGTTATAGTCATTTCATTCGTAGTTTGTCGTAAGTGTCTGAATAGTTCTAGAAAAGGACTAGTTGTATCCATTTGATTGTATTGGTTTTAGTTGTTTCAAATTTGATGCCACTTTGTGTTGGTTCAGTACAAGGCCTAGTAATCTTTACATTTAATTTATTAAAAATAAATTTTATTTGGCATGCTTAATATATGTATAAAAACGCAATAGTTTGCCTCACTTTTTACACCTATTGAACAACCAAAATTAACATTTTTCAATATTCAACATATAATATAACAATTATACGTAACAAATTTTTTAAAAAGAAATATGCAAAATAATAATTAATAATATTTTTAATGTAAATTAGATTTATAATTTTGCACAGTATTACTACTATTTTAAATAAAAATTCAACATAACACAAAAGTAAATGCTTAAATTTTTACTTAATTTTTAATATTTAACAATTTTTACTATATATTTAAACTGCATTGATTAACAAGAATAAAAATGTAAATTTTGGTCTCATTTTCAACCCAAGGAGTGTTCCCATGGGCTCGACTGGTACGAAAAAATAATATATATGAAGGAATCGCATAATAAATGCTAAGAATACAACCTTGAAGGCCACGGAGTGGACGATAGATTCAGTCTGGCGCCAGTAGAACTTTCGTACAAACTTCCACCCTTAATTGTCAATTGATGGAATCATGAAAACTCAAATCAACAATAAAAACAAACTACATAAAACCGAAAAATCACCAAAAAGCCCCAGACTAGCAATCCTAAACACTTAAACCAGATCTTAAGCAAGGAAACAGATGCACCCAATATTGCAAAGGCGATGAAACATTCAGATAGTTTTCGAAACACTGAGCTGATAAACTTCAGTGACAAAGTCTTCTTGTATTTGAGATTTCGAATATGCTCGCCGTGCAATAGCCTTTCTTGCCATTTCCATCTTCTGAATGTGACTCACAAACTCTTGCAGATTGGCTTTTGAAGATCCTCCGTATCCAACAGCCTTTCGTGCCATGCTCTTCAACTTTTCCGCAATCCTTTTCATCTCCTTCCCTTTCTCCTCAACCAAAACTAGTTTTAGAGCCTCTTTCACTCGATGCATCTCTGGAATTCCAGTTCTATGCTCGCAGAGTTGGATTCCATTGCCCAACTCCACTGCCAGCTTAGAATTAAAATGTTGATCTGCGTACATGGGCCAAGTGATCAATGGAACTCCCAGAGTTACGCTCTCTAGCATAGAATTCCACCCACAGTGGCTCATGAAGGCACCCGCAGATGGGTGAGAAAGAATAACAAGCTGTGGCACCCAGCCCCATATGACCAGCCCTCTATTCTTTGTTCGCTCTTCGAACCCCTCTGGAAGATATGTACGTGCCAGATCGATTGGTGTATCGGATGCGCCGAGCTCCATCTTAGGGGACACTTTGATTGCCCAAATGAATGGCTGCCCGCTGGCTTCAAGCCCCCTAGCCAGTGCTTTGCTCTGTTCCTCAGTTAAGAAAGTCTGGCTTCCAAACGAAATATACACAACAGAACATGAGCTCTGTGAATCCAGAAACCTCACCAGTTCCTCTTCGCTGATGTCCGCCATCTTCCCTCTTGAGCTCTCTTTCACTGCGCCGCCAAAACAATTAGGTGGAAGCAGGGGACCTATAGACCACACCATCTTCCCCGTCAGATTTCTCAAGTGTTGCAGATAATCAGCCTCCAGCTCCTCAAACGTATTTACAAGCATTCCCAATCCTTGATTCAAAGACTGCAGACGGCCGATTACGTCCATCATGAATGGGTCGAACAATCCCTCATCTATTTCGCGTCTCTCCAATGGCATGGGAGCGGGAAGATCCAAGCTCAGCACAAGAGTCTCCCCTTCTTTCTTCAGAACATTCTGCGACGCAGAAAGCCACGCAGAATTCAGCAGACTCAATCCAAATGCCCCGTACGTGTCGAACACCACGCTGGGGATATTGTGCCTCTCGCTCACGTCCATACTCCACCCCAAAAGTACATCATTTATTATACAAACAGGACCTCCAATCCCTTCTAACCCTCCTTTCTCAATCACGCCCTCAAGCCAACGATTAAAGGGGTGTTCTAACGCACTGGCCAGATCAAAAATGAGGTTGCATTGCTCTGTGGGAATTTGATCAAAGCTCTCCATTCCCTCGGGCAGGCCTTCCACAGCGGGCGTTGGAATGACTACGAAGCGAATATCGAGTCCAGATGAAATAGCATGGGCCATTTGGTTTTGCAGGCGGGATAAATTGGCGGCGGTAGTGACACAGGTGACGGTTAGACCATGCAAGGCCAACTGCCTAGCAAAGTCAAGTAAAGGGATTGCATGGCCGAGTGCAGGGAATGGCACTGCCACAACATGGGGTTTGTCCAAAGCGCTCATCATCTTGAAAAGGCTTGGATGATGTAAACGCGGATCCTAATGGACTTATATAGGCTGGACTGATTGACTGACGCGGTTCCAATACACAAGTTTATGTGGATGCCAGCGAAGAGCAGCATATGTGCACTCTATTCGGGATCTATTTAAGTAGAAAGCACATGGGATTGGTGCAACTTAATGCAATTTAATGCACTTTTCAACAGTATGAAAATTGTTTGGAAAAAATTAACAATGATTTTGAATGGGACAAGTTTGGAATAATTGAGCAGTAATTTCTGTCAACAACTTGTCTTATCTAAGCAATCTGTAATGATGGTTTCTTCAACCTATTACAGCTAAGCTTCAGATACTCTTGCCCACCATTTGTTCTTGGAGTGGTGACGAAGTTTGTAGGAGGTAGAGTGAAGTCTTGAGTGATTTGGGTACTGCGTAAATGTCGGAACTGATGAAATTTTTTGGGATCTTTGTGATTTACAGATGTTGAAGTACAATAGTAGTTAGCAGGTGTACAGAAAGTGAGTTGAGTTACTTACCCTAATTAATTTGTTTATGCGTAGCAGTAAAAGAGTTAGGTAGACGCTCTCATCCTCAGCTCGAGTGTCACTCAGTAGGCATGTGGTGGTCTATTCGCACAGAGATGCACCGGGCCACCCTTGCAAATGGTAAATAATATAGTGCACGAACCTCGAACTCTAATCAACGGCTATCAAATACAAAACGCACTTCAAAATGTTTTAAGTTTAATTTGATAATTAAGAAACATTGATTTTTTTTAAGTAGGGTTACAAAGTCGGTGCATGTGAATGAATAAAGTATATATGAAGTTATATATAATTTGTTAAGGAAAGAAATTATATTTCTTAGTTTTTAATCAATAATTATTATTGTAAGATTTTAAAGCTGTGGGGACAAAGATTTGGTAGTAGGTAGGTTGTGGTTTAATGGTAAAGGGTTTAATTTTTGGAAATTTAAAATAAAGATGTTTTACTTTTTTTAACAAGTATTTGTGTGGGGTATTTGATGAAAAGGGAAATAAAGCTTGTACAAAATGTAGATGTCATAGAAAAAAGTGAGATGCAAAAGATGGTAAAGTTCTTGATGTAAGAACAAAAGACCTAGCTTGCCAACAACTTAAAATGGCACACAAGATAGAGACTCTTTGTCTTTAAAATAACACGTAATTGTAACAACGATTAATGATTCTATTTACTTCAAGAATGCACACATAATATTCAGAACTACATGATTTATTTACAAAATTGGCCCTTACGATGCCCTCTTCATTCTCTACTAGCCACACCACAACTTCTCATTTGCAATAGCCCTCTACTCTTTTCCAATCTCCCTGATCGAGCCTTACTTATTTTTCTTGGTCACTACTACTTACTTAACCCCCATTTTTACCCTCTCTTCATATCGCATTACTTCTTGTGATTCACATTCTATTTCTCAATTGTTGTCTTTCAATATTAATTTCATCGATAATATCGATGTCTCATCACATTTCATATGTTGCACATCTATTGGTCTCCCTATTCACATATGAATTGCACATAATTTCCATGGGTTGCATTTTAATTAGTTACACAGCTTCATGTCCTCTGTTTTGAAGCCTTAAGCTTCCATTACTTATGCAACTACTTTGTTTAACTACACAACCCTATTTTCAAGTAAATTTCCCTATTACATGGTTGTCCCATGTGGTGACAAGAAATGAAGATACACCTCCTACAAAGTAAATTGATCTACATAAGTAAGACTCTTCCAAATTTCTTCAAACGAGTTAAAAAAAAAGGCCCAACTTAGATGATATATTCAACAACTATTTTGTTTCATCTTCATGCCATATAATACCATTCCCATCTAGATTATCATTGTTTATGCCACCACATTTGGTAGGCCGAGACAGTTACAATTGTCTCTTAATCTATGGCACCTTACATAGATACTCATAGTGCTAATCAAAGATTGCAGAATTGGATTTGCATTTTCTCAACGCACTGCATTGTACTTCAATCAACATTTCAGTGTTTGATTCTTTCCTACAATTCAATATGCTATGGTTTGGCTCTATAAGGGCCCGTTTGCGTGCTGGAATACCAAATGCTAGATATAGTCAATTCTGGAAGATGCTACAATTCTGGAAGATACAAATCTTGAAAATGATTTCTAGAATATGGGTTGACCTGTTTGGTTCACCTGGAAGATGACTGAGAAGATGCATAAGGAATTTTAATTCTTTATTTTAATTTCAACACACGAGCACAGCTAAAGAGATTCAGCCATCTCTATGCCTCAATGCGTTCGAGCACTGGGCCAGAGCGATGACAAACATTGATACCTAAATATTGAACAGATTACAACATAATAACAATGAAGATTTATACTTCATTTCCCCTCAGTAGGAACAAGAAAAACTTCACTAAAATAATAGTAAATAGAAAAACAAGGCACAACCTCTGGTAGTTTAATCAACTATTAAAAAATCATCAGTTACAGTGAACAACAATGTGAAGCATTAAATCTGGCCTGTAAATTCTACTCGTGTGTTCACCCTTTTGGATAGCATTAACTTTAATTTTCTCTGCACAACCATAGCCGTAAGCCTGCAACCCTAGATGGATTGAAATGGGGCTAACAGAGAAGCAGGGTGACAGAAAACCTAGAAACTTATAAACGAAGCTTCTTAGAAAACGGTGAAAATGAAAGGGGGAACGGAAATTTTGGATGTCAAAACAATTATTATTGCAAAGCGGACCCGACGGACAACATAAAATTGTCATTTGAAAAGTGGAATTAGAGCCTAAATTCTAATTCCACCTTTTCAAGTGGAAGATGAAATGCCCATTTTGTGGGCAAAATTGGAATTTTGATATTCCAATTCCTACTTGTTTGGATGGACACAAACATGGAATTCAATAATCTGGAAATCTAATTCCAGAATTAGAGCCCATATTCCATGCACCAAATGGGCCCTAATAGAAAATAGAAACCTACTCAAAAATTACATCAAACAATCTTATGTTTTTACATTTCACTTAAACATGGATTGTGACAATGTGTGACAAGATCCAAGATTTTAGCACATAGTTATTAAAGAGATGTCAAACAAAGCCAACACAACCCCAAAATGGAGAAAACACGTATTTTTGTTCTATGTTGATTTCTCATGAACCCGCTTGTTCTCCTACACCAAACACTTTGGGTAGGGAAAAAAAGGTGAGGACTCATAAAATAGAGTTATGTAGTTAGACTATCCTCTGAAGTTGCTAGCAACCTATAGTAAAATCCATCACTATGTCAAGGAGGTGAAATCTCATCTTTTTCCTTCTCTTCCAGCATCTCGTCGAAACAACTGTCACCCTCTGCTCACAACTCCACTCACCACTCTCCTCTCCTCTCCTCTCATGGGTATACACCCACCATGTGTCTTCCTCCTCAACCAAAGTCTTCATCTTCTCTTCTCCCTCATAGAATTCAACCCACCGCTAATTTGTCTCCTCCGCCAAATAGCCTCTCCATCATGGATTTCAATATTTTTTTCATAAATTGGCCACCTCCACAAAACATCCACTGTAGTATCTTCCACTACTTCCACATGTACACATGCAACCTCTACTACAACATCTTCTTTAACTTCCACTAATGTAATGCTTTGTCACCTATCACCATGATGACAGATAGCTCTGTTGTGTCTTCTACTTCATTCAACTCTTCAATTTTTGCACTATCCTCATTAGGTCCTTGTTTAACCTTTTTTTTGTGATTTCTACCTTTGGAACTTCTTTTTCTTTGACCTTAATCTATGAGCTACTTTCATCTTCATCGCACTTTTTGCATTTACTCACTAATTAGCAGTCCACCACAACCATGTTCTCCTCTCTTTACTCTTTATTTGTATAGGCTAATCTCACTTTTTTGCCTTTAACATCTCCCACTTTATTTCGTCCAAGACATTTCATACCACTTCCATCTTTTCTTTATCCCCTTGTCTGACATAGGAATCATCAACACCCAAAATATTACAAACCCTTGCCTCTTCATTCTCTTCTCCATGTATGGCTTCATGTCTTTCCATCACTCACCATTGCAAGACTCTCCACACCTACCCCAATCTCCCAAGCTCCTCTTTGACTCTTACCGCTTCACTTTATTTCCACGACTTGCCCCTTTTAGCTCTTAATTGTTCAGGACTCCACACAAACCTACAACAATCCATGAAATACATGATTCATTTACAAAATTGAACCCGTAATGGCCTCTTCATGTCGTCTGCCAACCAAACCAGAACACAATCCCCCTCTACTCTTTTCCAATCTCCATGACCGAGCCTTCTTTTTCCCAGTCGGTACTACTTAATTAACCCCCATTTTTATCCTTTTATATTGCATTACTTCTTGCGATTCACACTCCACTGTCTTTACACATTCTACTTCTTGACTGCTACCTTTTAATATTAACTTCATCAATAATATCTATGTCTCACATTTTATATTCTGCACATCTATTGGTCTCCCTGTTCACATCTGAATTGCACATAATTTCCATGGGTTTCATTTTCATTAGTTACACAACTTCATTTCCTCTATTTCGAAGGCTTAAGCTTCCATTAATATGCAACTACTTTGTTTAACTTTGCAACTTTATTTTTCAAGTAATTTTCCCTGTTACATGATTGTACCATGTGGTGACTAGAAATGAAGACACACCTCCCACAAGGTAAATCGATCTATAGAAGCAAGACTCTTCCAAATTTCGTCAGGCACTGTAAACAAACACAAGGTCCAACTTAGATTATAAACTCGACAGCTATCTTATTTCATCTTCACACCTCAGAATACCATTATCATGCAGATTATCATTGTTTATGACACCACATTTGGCAAGTCGATTCAATTACAATTCTCTCTTCATCTATGATGCCTTCGATAGATACCCACAGTTCTAACCAAAGATTGCAGAATTGGCTTTGCATTTGATCAACACACCACGTGCTACTTCAATTAGCATTTCATTGTTTGATTCCTGCGTACGATTCAACTGTGCTATGGTTCGGCTCTATGATAGAAAATAGAAACCCGTTCAAAAATTACATCAAATAGTATTACGTTTCTATAATTCACTTCAACATGGAATGTAACAATTTGTGTGACAAAATCTGAAATTTCAGCACACGGACAAAGAGATGCTAGACACAGCTCTAACACAACCCCAAAACTAAGAATACACATATTTTGGGTCTATTTTCATTGCTCGTCGACCCATGCATGATCATGCACCAACTCTTTCGTAGAAACTATTGAATTTGACTTTACTTTTTTGGGAGCCAAATAAAACAATGAAGATTTGAATAAATTGAATTAAATGTGTGGATCAACATTTATCAATATTAGGGTATATATTTAAAAGAAGATATTTCAATTGAATTTATCAAAGTCATAAGCTATTGCAAAGTATATGAATTGGTTAAAATCTCTAGAAAAGTAATTGGTGGCATTTAGGTTAAGAATTTTAGAAGATAAAATGAGCTTGCTATAATCCAACCAAGATTAGTAAATCCAATAAAAGTTTAGAATGTAATTACATCACAATTCAAAGAAGTAAGAAGGAAGCATATAAGATTATATGTTGAGAGTTCTAAAACACTTATCAAAGTTATATCGTACAAGGCAAGGAAGAGAAGGAGTTCAAAAGTAAGTATTAAAGTACCTCTAAGAATATTCAAGGTATAGAGGGCTCATATACAAAGAAACTAATAAAATAAGAAAAAATAAGAAGGAAACATGAGTAAAATGTAAACTTCGTCTATAAAAGAGGATATATCATGCATAGTTACTACATTTATAAAAAATCAGAGTCTATAGAATGGTGATCTCTGGATTAAAAGATAACACAATATATGATGCCTAGAAAAAGAAGATTCACAAAGAGAAATGAGATTATTAAAGTAATGAATTTATTCTTGGTGATAAAAATAGGCATGAAAAGATTGGAGGAGTATTTCACTAGAAATATATGCTATTGCATATAAGGCAATCCATTTAATGTATGACATGTTATAGTGCTAGTTAGGAATCTTCTAGTAATTAATGAGATTAAAAATGCCAAAAATTTAACACAATTTGATCATAGTACTTATTTTGTTAAATATGTAAGGGGAAATATCATTGCAAAAGTTATTAAAACATGTTCTATTGTTAACCAAGAATCCTCTAGCAACTAGAAAAAAATTAAAAATTGCAAAAAGCTTAAAACAAATTGATAATGGTACTCATGTTGTAAAATATGTAAAGGGAAGGGTCATAGAAATATATATTCAAGAAATAAATTTGCATAAGTTGTGCGAAGAAACTTTGTGTTAGATTTTGTGTTAAGTTCACAATTAACCTAGGGCCTAATGAGTATGGTTCAACCATTTACCAATAACTAGAATAATATTTTATCCATACATCAATGTAATGTATCTTCAATAAAAAGAGGAAATCATTAATATATGCACCTCTTGAATGAGTGTGTTAAAGTGGTCCATGACTAAGAGGTCACAAGTTGGCTCCTAATAATACCTAATCTTGTGATGATTTAATGTAGGTAAATGACATAAAAGGTGATCCTTTCTTAGATAGAGATGGTACCCCATTTCCATCAATTAGAAATTGATGGAGAAGTGGTGACAAATAGTAAACTCAAATAAAAAGTTAAAAATATCATTGTTATCTACCTACGTGAGAGAAAAGTAAATAATCCTATTATCCTGAGTAGTCTTACTAACTAGGTATGATATCACATCTAGAATAGGTACTATCTTGGTCAAAGAATAAATTTTACAATGTAACTTATCTCTCATTACAATGTAGTGAGAATAGGAATTGAGAAATGGACCGAGCAATAATGAAGTCATTTTAGCTAGAAATCAAACCTCATTTATATCAAGCAATATGTAGAAAGTTGCCCCCATAAAGAGAGACCACAAAACATGTCATTGCTTGCACAAAACTTGATTTAGGATGATATTAAAGGTAAATAAAGATTTTCTTTCATTGAAGGAAATTTGTCCCCTTCAACAAAGATAGGTCCATAGGTGCATGTAAAAGATATTTTTGATCCATCAAGAATGTGATGAAAGAAAATTAAGATTATGAGTTCTAGACAATGTACATTAGTCTCTATTTTAATTATAAAGGACTTCAATCTCCCATTAGGAGCCAAGTAGGTATAAGTATAGATAGTTGCATCTAAAAGAATATGGAGGATAAGATGAATGAGTGCTAAGGAATATAATAGTGCAATTATTAAATTAATAAAATCTGAGAAGAAAATTAATTCTTAAAGATTCTATAGATGGGACTCAAAGATTTATCAACTGAACATCCTAATGTAGTAAATAGTCTAACATGAATGATCCTGTTGTGAAGAAACACTTAGTGCCTTCAAAGAGGTAACTCAAAACATTGAAAAGTAGTAGGGGGTGGCGCAATCTTAGTGCATTTCTATATAACTCAAAATGTTTAAAATTAATATCTTTCTTATCCCCTAATAAGGTATGTGCAGGATAATGGTATGCCAAACTAGGCCCTTAAGTGGAAATGAAAATTCAGAAAATTGGGGTTACACAAGTTGACATAAAAATTTGAATAAGTTATCAATATTATATCAAAAATATGTAACACAAAAATCTATAGCAAATTGAATGTAGTTTCTAAGATACTAGCCTTTTTTTGAGAAAAAAATATTTTATATGGTGAAAATTTCAAATTTCAATGTAGTAGTATGTAAAAATTTCACGAAAAAGATAAGAAGTAGGTGTATGTCTGACCACCTTAAACACAATCATATAATAATTTTTTTACAATCTATTCTAGATATAAGTAGTAGACTCACGTCCAAATGTGACAAATATTTTTTTGTAATTTTTTTCTAAGTAAATAATTAATTATGATTTTTCTGCTACAAATTTTCTAGAATATAAAAACTCTCGTGTCTGACCACCTTAACTTAGTCTAGACTTCATCAAATTCAAAACTATTTTTTTTCTTGTAATAGGCTAAGCATAGAATGTGACGCATATTTCAGATTTCAGAAATGTTATATTGTTTGAAAGTTATAGTTGTTTTTCGATCAGCCTATTAATTGGGACTAAAAAGATAAGAAGTAGATGCATGTATGACCACCTTAAACACAATCAAATGATAATATTTTTTTACAAGATTTTAGATATAAGTAGTAGACTCATGTCCAAATGTTATGCATATTTTTTTATAATTTTTTTTCAAGTAAATAATTAATTATAATTTTCCTACCATAAATTTTTTAAAATATAAAAACTCTTGTGTCTGACCATCTTAACTGAGTCTAAACTTCATCAAATTGAAAAAAAAAAAATCTTGTAGTAGGGGAAGCATAAAATGTTGCGTACATGTTTCAGATTTAAAAAATGTTATGTCATTTGAAAGTTATAATTGTTTTTCAATTAGGACTTCTTTTTCACATCGCCACTTTTTGGCATACCATGATCCTGCACATACCCGATATATTTACCTTGGAAGCATGAATATGAATAAATATAGATGGTAAATCTAGAGGAGGATTAGTTTTGTTTTTTCAATATTATTGACATGTGCAAGATTCTCTAAGGCAACAACACTATCAAACTATTTAGTTATATATCTTGGCATATGATTTAGTTATAGATTTTGACATCTTACATGTAGTACATATGATCTACCTGTATATCAAATGAGCCAGTAGGTGTCAACTATCTAAAGAACATGTGATTTTATTTATTTTTCCTTATGTAAACACATATGACAAACTAAAAGATACTATATAACAATTATAATTACCAAGTTTTTATACAATGAAAATGTACTAAGATAATTGAAATATCAATTATTTAAGTTCTATTTATATTTAAAAACATTCAAATTATTTTCATGAGCTACAATAATATTGGTACAATTAAAATAAAACTTGTACAAATTTAACTGAAACTAAAACTTTGCTATCTAATAGTAACTGAAATGACTTCCACAAACTCTCTAACACCTACATGTTTATTCATTTATTTCAACCAAAAAATGGCCCCACGTCAAATAAATATTAGATAAGCACATGGCACAAAACTTTAGAAAGGATATAAAAAGGAAGATGATTAAAATAACTATTTTAGAATGGCTCACGACACAATTTAAGGATGCTCAAACCTGCGGCTAATTTTAACCTTCCAAATTGTACAAAATATTATTAAATTTATCTTATAGTTCACTAACTTTTAATACTAATAATACATTCTTCGCAGGCTAATAAAGAATGGAAGCGTATTTCTCGGTCGACAGGAAAATGTCGTTACACTTGATATTTGTAAGCTCGACTTCTTAATAATATACAACAATTTTACTTTTATTTTATTCAATATTTATTTACTCAAGTATCGGCTTCCTCACATGGGAACCATTAATGCTTTCTTATTATTAGATGCCAAAAGCAATTATTGAAGATATAAATGCTTGCTTATAATCATGTAAAGAAACTTTCCTTTTGATTCATTTAGGTTGTTTAAAAAAATGGGATTAATTAAGAGTAATCAGTGTAGATTTAAATGGTGATGATAGTTGGACTGATAATTGAACAAGTGTAAGAGCTCCTTTAAAAAGTTAAAGTATAGACAAGAATGATGGTTAGTTTTTTAATCGAAGAATGTATATTATTTGATGAATAATCTTGAATGTCTTAGATTTACATTGATTCTTTATCTAGAGATGAGATTAATAGTTTAGATTGATCCTACATGCTATATCATTTGATTGTGTTGTTTGTTTAATAAGTTTTTATTAGTCCAGCCTATCTATAGGTTGAGACTTATGTTTTCAATTGATTTTTTGCTATTATTTTGCTTTAGAAATAGTACCTATGCAAAATATTAAACATGGTTTTCAATGTTTGAAGTGTCTTATTTTTTATTTTGAATTTTTTGAAAAGTATTTTTTTTTATTGGCTGCTCTTATTTTTGCTGGGGGTTTAATTATTTTTTCATTCTGAAAATTAAAAAAAAATGTCTAATCAATTAAAAAGTAGGAGAAAGGAATATTTATTTACTAGTACAAGTACTAATAATGTTACTATTATTTAATATTAATTATACTTTTTATACATGATTCCTTTACATTTAGATTAATATTTATTTATTAGTACAAGTACTAATAATGTTACTATTCTTTAATATTTATTATACTTTTTATACATGATTCTTTTACATTTAATCTAATAAACCAATTTTATCTAAATATTTATTATCTTATTAAACAAATTATATATTAAACTATATTTTATTATTAATATTATTTATTTTTAATTATTATTTTTATTGATACACATTATTGTTTATTCTATTTTTATTTTATTTTTTATTTAAATTTAAAATTATTCTAATTATTTATGTTATCACAATCATAAATAAAAGCTATTATAAATAATTTAATTTATAATTATTTTTCTTCTATTTAAGTTTGAATTATTTATCTTGCACTCACTTGTCTTTATCACCTTTATTATCTATCACTTATTTAAGTATTTAAAAATAATTTAATAAGCTAATGATATACTTAGATTATATTATTTATTATTAATATTATATATTTTAAATTATTGTTATTTTTAACATTTACATTTTTATATTTTGACTATTTTTTTCTAGATTTTTTAATCTAATATAGATATAAAAATTATTATGACAAACAAAAGTCATTAATAGTTCAATTTACAATTATTTTGTTCCATTAAAATTTGAATTATTGTAAAATATTTATATTTTTAACTTCTTATATATATCATCCCTCTTAAATACCTCTCATATATCACTTCATAGATCTTTATCTTTATATCTTTCCCTCTTTCTACCTCTATGTCTCAGTCTCTCTCTCTCTCTTGTTCTCACTTTCAATGTCTCACTCTATATTTTATCTCTATCCCCCCTCCCCCCTCCATATCTCTATGTTTCTTATTCTCTCTGAAAGAATGTATGCATATTTTTGGGTATGATGTATTAGATATAACAATAAAAGTTTCTTTCCCTCTAAAATATGACATGGATGGTGGAGCTCTTTTTGCATGGACTAATACACCCAAGTCTCTTCCTAGTAATGTTTTACCATCTGTCAAAGCAAATGTTGACTATGCAAAGGTGTGTTCTTCTTCCTCTTTGTATACAATGCCCATCTTTATCTCTTTCTCTAGATATTGAGTGCTAATTGAATTCATAGGCTTCGACCATTTCAGGAATTTGTTCATCAAGAGCTAAATATCAAGGACAACATGAAATTTGTTCATCTTGAGTTAATGATTCTAATTTTGACATTTTGTTATCGCAGATTCGGTCATACTAGTCTAGACTATACCTACCACAATTGTGCACATGCCAAAAGAAAGAAAACTTCATTGAATGGCTAGGCCTTAATTATTCTAAATAAATAGAAATCAGGCATGTAACCATGAATTTGATTTTTGAAAAATTATAATATGCGACATTGGATCCTTAACTCATGAATTGAGTATTAAATTTGTCTCATGTATCCAATAGATTCTTGAAATAGAAAATCCGTAGTGCAACCATTGAGATAAACATTATTTCAATAGATACTTTCAACCTCAAAGACAATAGAGTAATAGGATTAAGTAAATCAAATTATAATGAGTTATTTTCATTGTAAACAATAAGTATCAAAGATTTGTATTAAAAGATTTAGTAATTAGTGGAAAGTAATATTTCAACCTCTATTTCAAGCTAGCAACATAATTTAGCAACATTTTGTGTGAGTACAGAAGTTATTTTATTGTAGGTGTTAAGTTGTAAATATGCCTCTTGTCAAGTAACTCTATCTTACAACTAGTCAATTTGTCTTTTAATTTTTTTCTTAATCATGATTTTCTTTCCTATTAGACTGGACTCCTGTTGTAACACGGCTCTTGTTTATTTCAATTCTTTGCTTTCTCAATTTTGTTAGAGTGATTATTTTTTCTCTTTCCAAGCACTACCCAAGTAATTCTAAAGAGTGACATCATGTCCTATTTTTATGTGTGACTATGTGCATTTTATATAATTAATATAAATTGACACACTTATTCATAAAAAAAAATTACCTTTAAACATTATCATTGTATTGCAAGGAGATTAGTTCTCTTGGACGTGGCTATTCTTCTGATTGAATGCATCGTCATACTGCCCATAACATACATTTATCATATACCATGCATCTTAGGACACATATCATACCATATAAAATAATTTTAAAAATATTATTTTCTAGATGGGAATTTTAACAAAAACAATAAGGTTGACTAACGGAGCAGGTCTAGATGAACAAAATACTGATGCATGTACTTTCTTATTTTTGCACCCAAACACTTTTAAAACTTTATGTAATGTTCTTTTCGTCGCTAACAATTTTACAAAGATTTATTTAAATATTATTTTTTTATTTTGTTATATATCAATGATGATAGTTTTTTAATGTTCTTTTTAAATTTTTCTATATCATATTTATATATAATATTTTTATTTTATAATATATTTTAATATTTAAAAAAATGTATATTATATTTATATATTTTTTCTAGATCATATTTTTGTTATTGTAATATTTATATACTAAATATTATAATATAAAAATAAATAAATATTATATATTATAATATATTAATAATATAATGCAAATAATATATAAATAAATAATTAAAAAATATATATTATATTTATATAATTTTTATAGATTGTATTTTTTAATTGTAATATTTATATACTAAATATACTAATATAAAATAAATAAATATTACATATTATATTATTATAGTACATAAATAATATAATAAAAGTAATATATAAAAATATATATTATATTTATATATTTTTTATAGATTTTATTTTTTTAATTGTAATATTTATATAGTAAATATCCTAATATAAAAAATAAATAAATATTACATATTACATTATTATAATATAATAAAAGTAATATATAAATAAATAATTTAATATATATTATATTTATAAATTACTATTATAGTAATATAATATTAACTATTTATATAATATATTCTTATTATATTTATTTATCAATATAATAAATAAAAATAATCTAATACACACTATTTATTTATAATCTAAAATAATTAATATAAATAATTATTTATAAACTAATCTCATATAAAAAAAAATAGATTTATAATAATTTATTTATGAACTAGTTAGATGAAGAAAGTCTTTAAAATTTATTTATTAATATTTATTTAAAATAAATATTTATATAGTTTATGTTTATTTATATTGATTATATAGATTTATATAAAATATTTTATTTATTTATACATATAATATGTAAAAATATTGATCACTTATTTATATTATTAATATAGGGGTAAAAGCATGATCAAGTGTCACCCTTTCGGCTAAACTAGGCGACTCGGCCGAATATACGTAGGTGCCACGCAGTGCCGAATGGCACCTACATGGCGAGGGAGACTCGACCAAGTAGGACTCGGCCTACTCGGTCGAGTAGGACTGAGCCGAGTCTACCGGGGATTTTAAATACCCCAACAAATGCCCAAAGCCCCTCATTTGCACATTGAGGGGAAAAGGATTGGCGACCGACAAGCAATAATATCCACTCGGGCGAGTACTAGGTAGGGTTTTTTTTTTTATAATTGGTTTGTGTTTTTTAATTGTTTTTTTTTATATTTATATGCAAAAAAATGTCATTTTTTTACTTAGCATTGTAATTTAAATGTTATTTTTTTTCCATTTATGAAATCTATATTATTGATGAACTAAATGTAAATGTAAAATAAAAACTTAGAAACGTATTTACCTAAAAATGTACAAAATCAAAACATAAACTCAAAAGTTTGAAACTTAAACATACAAACCTAAATCCTAGAAAAACATATATAATTTACGCAAAACGTAAACTGAAACCTAAAAACATGTTTAAATAGTACACAATACATAGTTAATTTAAACAATTTTTCAATAAAATTTATTTAAAATGATTACTTGAAATATAACTTATATATATCCCACTAAGTTATTTTCCAAAATAAATATATATATATTAAGAGTTCATATAGATCTAAAATCCTTAACATATTTTTTTGACAGACAAAATTATACTTAAGACCTAATAATACCTAATCTTAAGACATAATAGGACCCTTAAGACATAATAATAGGACCAATTATAAGACCCTTAAGACCTGATACCTGACCTAATAGTACCAATTAAAACATAATGGACTAGACTCTTACTGACCTAATAGGACCATTTAAGACCTAATTGGACCACTTAAAAATTAATTTAGTCTACCGAATAGGACCTATTAGGACCCTTAAGACCTAGAATAGGACCAATTAAGACCTAATAGAACTTAATAGGACCAAATAGTCCACCCTTAAGACCCAATAGGACCCAATAGGACCCTTAAGACCCAATATGACCCAATAAGACCCTTAAGATCTAATAGGACCCTTAAGACCCAATAGGACCTAATTAAGACCCTTAAGATGGACATAAGACCCTTAAAACCCTTAAGACCAGGTTAAGACCTAATTAAGACCCTTAAGACCCATGAACCCCTTTCCAAATTGTTATATTTCCACCATTTCTTTTAGTATAATTTAAATATAATGTTTTTCCCTCCCTAGTTATGGAAATTTACATTCAAACTCTAGTAAACTGATTTAAAATTTATCGAGCAAAATTATTGTCACTTGATTTAGATTTTGGAAATTTACATATTAAATTCATTTTTTTCATGTGTTCTTTTAAATATGTGTGTACATAAATATTCATTCAAATTAGTAAATTTATGCGTGCATGAATTAGTTCTAGTACCATGATTGAATACATGTGTAAATGCATGAATTTAAATTATGTTTAAATATTTAAAAATATTACATGTACATACATTTAAATGTTTAAAAATATTTAATTTATATATGTAAATGCATTTGAAAATTAGTTCATGTGTGTTTGAGATTTTAAATGTTTTCATGTTTACTTGCAATGAGCATTTTTATCTATCTAGATCTCTAGATATATATATATTACCTTTGTGTGCACATCATTCATGGCTTCTAGTAGTTCAGATCATAGTGTCCATAATACTCAGGGATCACAAGCTCCATTAGACCAGCATGGTACCCAGACCCCACAAAGTAGAGCTAGTCGTAGAGATGAGACTATCTCTAGGATGCAGGCCGCTCTAACTATGTTAGAGCGGACACTGTAGAATAGTACTACTCTCCCTAATAGGGAGAAATTGACATCTATACGCACTAAGCTCATGAGTATGATTCAGAAGGCTGAATCATACAATCCATATGATGATGTATCGATTGATACTTTTTATTATAGCCTCTCTAGCACTGCCAGAGGGACAGTGAATTGGAGGACAGTTGATTCAGATGTTTCAGTCACTCCGGTTAAGAACATGTTTGGCACCCATTACATTGATAAGAGGGTGGTTCAAGTATATAGGGTCACAAAATGTATAGATGAATTAGTGGACCCTTTTATATATCCTAGATGGTTGGCAGCTCATCATATGTGGCCCCAAAAGGATGAGGTGCCACTATATTTATGCAAACAATTGTTTGCAGAGTTTCATTTGGGCTATGATGCTGATTACACTGATTTACCTCCACATGTTGGTCAGGGTCGGGGGAGATATCAGGATAAGTGTAGATGAATCAATATACCACAACCCCCTAGTAAGAGGACATTGGTGGGTCAAAACCTTTTGGTTCTTCCAAAAGGTTTGGAGACCTACACTGGAGTTGGGCAGGTTTTAGCTGTGGACACATGTTTAGATATGTATTCTAGCATTACCACCATCATGACTCAGGTCGAGGAGTTGTCATCTGATCATGTGGGTAGGTACATGCTTCAATCACAGACGAGTGCAGGTGTATCACCTTCTAGTCCATTTTATGACCTGTACATCAGATTTGATCTTCCTACTCCAGATGAGATAGGATGACTACCTGAGGATCACATGCATGAGATTAGCTCTATGTTAGTGAGTGATCTCATAGCTGATTACCAGAGGATTTCTACGTTGCATGGGATTGAGCTATGTGATATGCCTACTTTCATTGGAGGACGAAAATGTCATAGATCCTCCATAGGTAGTAGTCAAGGACAAGGCTCAAATGCAGAGGCAGGTACCTCAGATAGATAGAGTGTCGATGATCTTACACTGCCTCCATAGCATACACAGGCTCCCACATAGCAAACACAGGCTACGACCTCATAATTTCACCGTGGATTCTCATATTTACTTATGGATGAGGCCATTGATCCTGGTGCGGTGTCCTTTCACTCTTCTGAGTTATCTGACCTTGGACGTGCATTACAATAGGTAAGAAACTAGATTTAATTTCAATTTATATAGATATATGTACAAATAGTTGTATATTTAAATTTAAATTTATTTTTAAACCTAGTATAGGACATTGCAATGGGTGCTGCATATGGAGATTTAGAGGAGCCTGCTGATCCGATTCATCAGGATATAGAGGTACAAAATAATTTAAAAATTAAATTTTATAATTTATTTGTTGAGTTCTTAAATCTGTACATTTTAATTTAAGCTCAAGACATTATATATATATATATATATATATATATATATATATATATATATATATATATATATATATATATATATATATATATATATATATATATATATATATATATATATATATATATATATATGTATGTATGTATGTATGTATGTATGTATGTATGTATGTATGTATGTATGTATGTATGTATGTATGTATGTATGTATGTATGTATGTATGTATAAATTTATTTATAAATTTTTATATGTATTTACATTTACAGACTCAGGTCCAGCAAGACAAGGATCCACATAGGCCCGTACATCTAGCACACGATGGTGATCATCGACGTAGTTGATGTGTTCATAGATTTAGATCTATGACATTGATTTTGATCTAGAGTGTACACATGTGTACTAGAGAGTATTTATGTTACATTGATCTCTAGATATGTTTTATGTTGATCTAGATATATGTTTTACATTGATATATAGACATTTGTACATTGATATATATAGACATTTTGTGTACGTTGATCTAGATTTACATTGATACATGTTTGGATTTTGTGATATCTAGACATTTACGTTGATAGATCTACATGTTTGGATTTTCTGACATAGATATTTACATTGATGTACACATGTTTGATTTTTGTGATATATTATAGACATTTACATTGATATATGTACGTGCATGTTTTGTACGTTGATCTATTTTTATATTGATACATGTTTGGATTTTGCGATATAGACATTTACGTTGATCAATCTAATCAATTTAATATATCTAGAGTGGAATTATTCTTCATCTAGAATCTTGATCTATTCTAATCAATTGAAAAAAGTATTGAAAGTTATCATTGAAATTAAAATTTGAATGTAGAAAGTATTGAATGTTCTAATTGAAATTAAAATTCAAGTAGAAAGTAAATTGAAAGTTCTAGAATAAACTAAGAAAAGCTAATCATTCTCATTGTTAGAAGTAAGGCTATCTTCTAAGTATTAGAAGAAACCAAGGAAGTATTCTAACACTTAGAAGGTAGCCTCTCAGAACTTCCAAAATGATCGATCAAGCTTGTATATAAAGGATTCATAGAATAGGAGTTCATAGGAGTCACCATGGAAACCAGATTGTGCACCTTTCACACAAAGAGCGATCGTGCAATGGCTTTTAGAGGGTGCATTTATCCGGAGAGGTGGAACCAAATTCTTAATCCCTTGCTGGATTCTACAAGAAGGGCAATGGAAAAGTCCATTGGGGATCATTTTTTCAACAACTTGTATTCTTACAGAACTAATGGAGGGTTGATAGGTCAATTTATTGCCCTCTCCATTTTTGCAGGCAAGAGCAAGGAAGATATTATCAGGGTATCAAGAGAGGTTTTTGATGAGGACCACCTAGGAGGACGGGATAAGATGGTGCACTGTGTTGATCACAACCGCACAATACCTTATCCAGAAATTACAATGCAAACTGACCTGGAAGAGTTGGATAAAATCCCCCAGTCACAAAGGGTAGCTATGTTATCTTTTAAGGATGAAGAATGTTTTGCTAGCCATTGGCCAGAAATGGCCAGAAACATAGATTTCCTTTATAAAGAAATTCTGGATGAAGATATGGATACTAGTTGGATGCTAAAGTATTGGAGGCTTGAAGGATTTAACATACCTGCAGAGATGGATAACATTGCACCTCCAAATCTGCATATAATGGCACTAGAAATCCCTAGATGCACCAGAAGGCATAAGAAAGATTTGGAATAAATTGAATGCATTGTGGTTATGGTCAGAAGGGACAATGCCTGGAAATGTTTGGCTGTTCAAAAAAATCATGACTAGTAGTATAGTTTTATCTCTGGGGTAAATAGTTTGTTAATTACAGTATAGTAATTTCTGTTAATAGATAGATGATGTATAGGATGAGATGGTGTGGTTATATTTGTAAATCACTGATAGACACTTAAATGTATTATTAGCCCCAGGTATGTGGAAAAATGGGAGATTTTCTTGTATGACTGTAAAACATATATGTGAACCATATAACAATCTGAATTAAGGTTTATAATCTCGGTATGTTAAGTACAGTTTCTATAGTCTTTTAATGCTCAAAAAAGAGTTGAAGGTAAAATTTGCATCAGATATGTAATACTACTGTGGTTATCTCAGAGATTCAACTCTACGTATAAAGGATAATGCTCTAGTATATTTTTGAAGGAACAATAGATGAAATAAGAAGGCGTACTGCTCTAGTTGTTTCAGGTTAGCTGCTTCATCTCTACATTTTCTATGAAATAATTTTGTTAAGGAGTAACACGGTCATTTACAATATAGGTATATTGATTTAGCGAACAATATGAGTACTGTTTGGGAAGATGTATTAGCAGTAAAATACTTTTTCCTTGCAAACATATATATATATATATATATATATATATATATATATATATATATATATATATATATATATATATATATATATATATATATATATATATATATATATATATATATATATATATATTAGTGTGTTTAAAAAATCATATATTCTAAACACACTAATATATATATTTATATGACATTTTGTATAGACCTTCAACTGCATTTGTTATTCAGAAATTAAACTTAGCATATAGAGGTCTGCCATCAAGACTATATCTCACTTATTCATATAAATAAAAGTAGTCAGATCAAACAGATATACTTTTATATATATAACCTTCCATGGAAATAATGGTAAGGTGAGGGCATGCACTATTATATAGATCGATTATTTATATGTTTTCTTATATACTGCAGGTTTGCAAAGATGTGTTTCAATTAATAAAGAAGGTTCATAATATGGGAGTAGCATGCACTTAAGATTATGATGAAGGACTTAGACATGATGTTATTCTTACCTTCACTTAAGGGCTTATGATGTTCAGTAATTAAAATTGTATATATTAATATATATATATACTAGTATAAGTATATATATAATTATATATTGATCTCTTCAGCCATGATTAATTGATTTTCAAAAGTCAAAATCAGGAACTAAGAATAAAACCTTATTTCATATCAACATATTAAGATATGATAAAGGTCTATGCATTTGCTTATATATTATTTAGATATATATAAGCAAATGTATAAACAGTATGGTCAAAGTTATCCTTAAGCAGCAGAAGTTTACACTAACTTTTGCCTCCTTTCTGATTATATAAATCTTTAAGGTCAGAAAAGAATTTTGTTTGCCTCATTGACCAAATAGTAGGATAGCTAAAAAGAGACTATTGTGTCCTCTTCTAACTATATCCAAATTGGTTAGATTAATGATCTATATAATCTGGCAGGAAGCGTATATTTGCATCAGGTAAGAGATCGCAAATTTATGAGATATGTTATGATCTTCTCATTACTCTGATATAATTTTATGCATGTATAGATAAAAGAAAATAATGATAGAATTTTAAAGACTAGCCATATAAGGATATAAGGATACAGGGTTTAGTAGAAAAAGCGTAGAATAAACTTAAAGTAGCTTTTTAATCATAATTTTTCCCCTATTAATGTGAAGGTAATATGAATAGTTATCTTTTCCTTTATGTACTAACTCAACATTCCAAAATACTTATTTTTCGTAGTGAAATATCAATGCCAAGGCGTATGGAATATTTTTTATTATTATGTTGTTAGTTAACCATTGGATGTGGAATTTTTTTTGTCTTTCAGCTCAAGAGGAAATAATCGATCGTGAGCCATGGACAACTTTCTATCTAAAATCAAGAAGCAGATATTGTAAGCTAGATGTATGTAAAATTAACTCATATATGAATAAACTAATAATCATTGGACATCAAATGTATCAAGACTTAAACAAACCTCGATAAAGATTGAGTCATAGGTATGCCCACGAAAAATATGTATCTTAATCAAATCTCGATAAATATCGAGTCATGGGTATGCCCACGTATATTTTGTATAAGGAAAGGACCTATGGTCTTAGGAAAGGTTGGAGGTTTTCTCAACCCCGCTCTTTCCTACCAACACCTGCAGCGAGCGGAGTCTTTCTGTAAAAATATTTAATTAAATATTAATAATAAAATTTCAGGGCTTTGTCCTTTTACCGATAAAAAAAAAAAGTTCTAGAATCAATTAAAATTCAATTTACCTATCTAATCAATAAATAGAAATTTATAGACTAGAAAAGGTATTCAATTCAGGTGATCAATCTATTATAATCAATTGAAAAAAGAATCAATCTAATTTTAATTTAAATTCAATTTACCTAGAATCAATCTAATTAGAGAGAGAGAGAGAGAGAGAGAGAGAGAGAAAGAGATCTAATCAATCTAATCAATAAATAGAAATATAGACTAGAAAAGGTATTTATTGAACTCACTTGGTCTAATCAATTAAAATTCAATTTAGGTTTAATCAATATAAATTCAATCTAATCATAAATTTCAAATCAAATTTATAGTCTATAAGTTTCAAATAGGATTTTTAAGTATGCACAAATTAAAATCCTTCAACCTAAAGCTCCTAATATATGTAGTCTGGATGCTCTCTATCCTTTATTATCTCCAAAAAAAATTCATGCTCTTCAATAGGAAACTTCCACTTTTGGTTTCCACGTGACTCTTTTTTTGGCACAGTTTCAAACTGCAACTTCGTCGCTATAGCCAAGTGACTATAATGTAGAACTCTTTATCCAAGCATGTATTCAATAAATTGAAGTCCATTTTTGTCAATCTTAGCTTGTTGATAATAGGTGCCTTCAATAACAACTGAACCGGTCGGATATTGTTGTCCATCACCATTGACAATTTCTTCAGGCAACTTGTGTTTTTCATTGGTGCATCTTAGTAGATAATAATCTACACCTTCTGCATTTGCAAGATCCGCAACCATAGCAAAAATATCACTTGCACAATTTATATTTATGTACAAGTTTGTTATTTAAACCTCAAGAATATATATATATATATATATATATATATATATATATATATATATATATAAACATGCACATGTAATGTAACTAGAAATTAGAAATATGCACCTGTAACAACTAAATCATAAACACGTTCATAGTCAGCAAAATATATAGGATCATGGATATCTTTGACATTGTCATCATCTTCATAAGGAGGCATTCTAATTAACTCTTATATATATATACACAACAAGTTAAAACACACATGTGACGAACCTATAATATTCCCAAAAGTAATGTTTGTTATATTTTGTGTCTCGAGTAGCAAAATGATTTTGACACCATTCAACAATTTTCTCTGAATTCTCTATCATGTTACCTAGAGATATATTTTTAACAATTTAGTATATATATACATGTGTACATGTAATGTAAAGTTAAATAGTCCAGCAAGTAAACAAGTTGAATATCAAATTTATGTACATACTTTGAAGTTCATGTTGTCGGAGTGCACGCTTCACACATGCTCCTAGTCCATCATGCTCTCCTTTTCCATGTCCACTTTCAAAGAAGTTCCAAAAAAAAGTTAACATTGTGTCTAGCATGTTGCATGGCTAACCAATTAAAGGATTTTGCAAACTTAAATTGACCTACAATTTAAATTTACAAAAATGTAAATGTGACACACACACACACACACACACACACACACACACACACACACACACACACACATATATATATATATATTATATATAATGCACACGAACTTACTTGCACACCCATCAGACCAGATCCAATGTTGTGAAGCATTTATCCCACAACTCACAAGATTGTTGAAAAACATGTTGAAACAATGAGCCACATAGCTCCTATCATGAACCCTGTCATCACTAATATAGGAATGAACCTCCTTGATGATAATGCATTCATTTTGATCTATATCGTCTATCTCATCCAAATCAAATTGTGCATCTCTATAGGTCACATGCACAAATATTGCAACTTGATCAGAATGATAATATTGACTCTGGAGCTCCTTTGAGGGGAAAATGTATAGTTCTCCACAAAAATCTACAACTGAAGAAATACAACTAGGTGGGAAACAATTTTTGGAATCACGCAACTGTTTAGCTTGTCATCGTTGCACCATGACATGTTGGATATGTGGATAAATCATAGATCAAAATCTATCCATGAACTAAAGGTATGGTAATTCACTCTCCTTTAATGTAATTTTTTTTTATTCACCTCCTGTCTTCATTTGGTAATCTATATTCAAATCTCTTTCACTGATTTGATGTTGTAACATCAATATTATCAAATTGCAAAGGAAATTTTTGCAAATTTCCACAATTATTGCATTCATTTATTATACACTGCACATTGAATTCATCTAAATCTTCTGATTTATCATATAAAAATGGACTTTACAAATTTAGTTGTACTTCTAGTAACCATATCTAGATTAACTATTTCCATAACCTTTTTATATGATTGCAAGTATAAGTGGAAACTCAACATGATTTCGACAACAACATTTTTCATGAACCTTATTTATGTGTACGAAGCAAGGGCACAACATCTCAAACATTCTCTAACCTATTTTCACATCTAAAAATTCATGCTTGAATGCTTCAAACAATTCACTTTGTGTAGTATCGACAAAATGTTTTGGATGTGAAATATTCATACCGGTCTCTTCATCGTTCATTTGTATAGTGTCCCTTCTATTGGAAGAAACATGAGAGTGGTTGGTCCAAAAATAAATGACTCATCTTCTTACATCTTCAAAAAATTTGTCTTTACGAGGAACTCTACAATTTGTACCCAATTATTTTCAATGTCCATATCCAACATTTTTCTCTTCCTAATATATCTCTGGACAGTTCTTCGAGATACCTTGAGTAAATAAAAAATTGTTCAAACTTGATTTCTATGTGTCAATTTCTTACTGGTTATCATAGTCATCAACGCTCTTCTAGCCGCATTTGAATCTAGTCCTCTATGATTTGCCCTGTTAACAACGTTCAATGCATATTGTAAATTTTGAATTATTGTCTCTTTTACTTTACCTCCTACAATTTTCCTATTATCAATACCCAACAACTCCAAAACCAGAGTCATTTCTTTTTTCTTGAATATAATTTTGCAAACAATTGTGCTTTTCCACCAAAGATTTACTCTCAAAATATTTCATCCACATGTTTTTGAAATGCAATATAATAGTGCTTTCAGGTACCAGGTATTCAAGTGCAATTTGACTAATAAGTGATTCCTCATTCATGTCCATCAAATTCTGCATTGTAGGAAAAATATGTATACTTCGACTACTACCAATATCCTCCCCTAGTTGAGTTGCACCTTCTACAGCGATAGGTTCTTCTTCAACATCGATCGGTTGCTCTTCGACAAGTTTTGTATGACCTTTCATTTGGTCATCCCTTTTACAATCATGCTTTCTTGTTCTAGTTCTTTTATTTCTCATTGCTCAATATCTAAGCAAGAATTGTTTTTATTGTTTTACTATTTTGTCACTAAAAAACTTGCCTTCACACTCCTTTGAAACCAAAGTGTCTTTGTAACTTCCTGAAAAAATGACTCAAGGCTTCAAAATATCCTTATATCCTAAAATAAGAATATAAATTTGCAATTGATATATATATATATATATATATATATATATATATATATATATATATATATATATTATATATATATATATATATATATATATATATATATATATATATATATATATTTTAAAATAACACACACATATAGCCTTCAAATTGAAAGGGTGGGTTGCCATGCAACCGCTCACGAGGCGCCGAACTCTTAGGGGACTCATCTGAGTGGGACTCAGCTGAGTTAGACTCGACTGAGTCCCACTCAGCCAAGTCATCCTAGGTGGCATGCCAACTTGGCAGCTAAAACTTTAAAAACACCCAAATGCAGAATTTTTGCACTTGTGTTTTTTTCTCCTCTGCAAATAATATTTTTTTAAAACTAAAACTACCCTTTTGTAGATTCTGGAAATACAATTCTAGACATATATATTTTATATTGTTTCAATTAGAAAATGCTAAACAAATTTGTAAAAAACTACATGTAGGTATATAAAGCTTGAGAAGTCGCTGATTCGGTAAATATTAAAAAATACTAAATGAATTAAAAAAAAAAAATTAAAATCATATGCAGCACTAGAGAAGAGAATCTTCTTCAAGAATATATAATTTAATTGGATTTTGGAATATTTTTGATAGGTGAAAAGTGACGGGAGACAAAAACTATTGATTTTGAGTAAGTTGTACTTTGAATACTTATAACAGGCAAATTATAGATCGAAAAAACTTCTTTCTTTTTCCTGCACTAGATATACATGTCATCTAAAACATATTTTAAAACTGGAGGAAAAAATAATGTTTTACTTATAATGATTTGACAGGAAGTAAACCCCCTGATTTACAGTATTTTTCAAGACATGAATAATAGACCTAAATTTTTAAAAAAAATATATATTAATTTGTCCAAAATAATTTTTTAAAACTTATAGGCATAAAATTCATCCTATTTCACACATTTCATCAATTTACATCATCTTCAATTTCTAAATAGAAATGTGACTTTTATGCCCTTGAAGTTTTTTAGTTTTGGTGTTGTTAGCCTCTTAGGGGACTCGGACCGAGTCAAACTCAACCGAGTCTCACTCGACCGATTCATCCTAGGTGGCATGCCAACTTGGCAGCCAAAACTTTAAAAACACCCAAAATACAAAATTTTGCACTTGTGGTGTTTTTTTCTCTTCTACAAATAAAATATTTCAAAAACTAAAACTACCCTTTTGTAGATCTTAGAACTACAATTCTGGAGATATAAATTTTATATTGTTTCAATTAAAAAATGTTAAACAAATTTGTAAAAAATTACATGTAGGTATATAAAGCTTTGAGAAGTCGTTGATTCGGTAAATATAAAAAAATACTAAATCAATTCAAAAAAAATTAAAATCATATGCGGCACTAGAGAAGAGAATCTTCTTCAAGAATATATAATTTATTTGAATTTTGGAATATTTTTTATAGGTGAAAAGTGGCAGGAGACAAAAACTATTGATTTCGAGTAAGTTGTACTTTGAATACTGTATAACGGGGGAAAATTATAGATCGAAAACACTTCTTTCTTTTTTCCTGCACTAGATATACATGTCATCTAAAACATATTTTACAATTGGAGGAAAAAGCAATATTTTTTACTTATAATGATTTGACAGAAAGTAAACCCCTTGATTTGCAGTATTTTTTAGGACATAAAAAATAGACCTAAAAAATTAAAAAAAATATTAATTTATGTCCAAAATAATTTAAAAAATTATAGGCATAAAATTCATACTAATTTCACACATTTCATCAATTTACATTATCTTCAATTTCTAAATAGAAATGTGACTTTTATGCCCTTGAAGTTTTTTAGTTTTGGTGTTGTTAGCCTCTTCCTTTGTAAAAGGATGACAACTTATTGTGCTTTTACCCATAGATTATAAATATATGTAATTTATATAAATAATACAATATTATATACAATACATTATCTATATATTTATCTTATATTTTATCTTTACGACTAATTATAATTATAATAATTTATTTATAAACAAGTAATTATATTTAATTATTTAAAAATAAATAAATATCTATGTATTTAATATTTTATATAGATTATAAATAAATATAATTTATATAAATAATTTATTTTTTATCGGTTAAAGGCCAAAGCCATGGATTAATTTATATTAATAAAATCTGATAAAAGATACAAGTCTTCGTTCACTGTGGGCACTAGCAGGAAAGAACGAAGAAGAAAACCTCCAGTCTAACCCGAGACCGAAGTCTTATCATAAAACTAGGTTACAAAATGGATATGGAAGCATTCCTCCATTTACAAAGTATTCATGCTCAAAGATTACCAAGGATATCCTTAGCTTTTACAAATTCCAATTCTCACTATTCCAACGTATTACATCATTTAGCAAGAACTACTCTAATATTCTTTGGTTGGTGAGTTCTTTCCTCAAAATAATCTTGCTTGAAGTATACCTATACTTGGATCTACACATATCATAGCTCACCAAAACTGTATCTATATGGTACGCTAAATAACAAAGCTTACCTATCAGAAATAAGTTTTGTAATGTCTAGAGCCTATATTAATAGAAATCCTCAAGTAAGATATTAGAATCTAAGTATCCTCAACTATTTTGATTTATTTTAAATGTTAAAAGAGAAAAAAATTCATAAAATAAATCTACAACTGTGATAATGGGCTGAATATAAATATTGCACTATATGTACATTCATATATATAGTTTTTGATTAAGGTAAAAATAGGTTTTGAATGGAACCCGAAACCATTTACATTAAAGCATAAAGATATAGCATGAAAGTTTTCCAAAAAGAAACATCTACTAGAAAAATAAAAGCAGGACCCAAAACACTCCTAGATAGGACAACAAAGCAAATAAAAATAGTTACTAGCACTACTACTAGCAACACCAGCTACCAACCATACCATAATAATTGTTTATTATCATTTTCTCCTCCTTCATCTTTAGGTCCTCCATCTTCTATATAGCATCTTTTCAAGTCCTTCAATTCCTTTGGATTTTTAGGGATCTTCTCTAAGTGTGCCCTCTTGTTCTCTCTCCTGGACTAGCATTCCCAGCATCCTCCTCAATAGTTATAGTCATATTTTCTAGCTAACTTTTTTCCAAGTACTTGTGTAGCATATTGAGGTTCATGATAGCCACACAAAGTCCCTCATTGCTATGACTCAGGACTTTGTTAATCATGTTCCCATTGTTACTAACTTTAGCCTTATGTCTTTAACCTTGTTATCAACTATCTTATTAACTTCAACAACTATATCCTCATTCCAATTTTTATTATTTACCTTATCCAAAACCTTATTCTCTAGCTTCTCCAGCTTAGTGGTCAGGGTAATTATAGTTTTTTCCATGGCCTAAAGGTGGAGCTTCATCTCCTGCATCTCCCACTTGATCCAATCTAGAGAAGTACTCAGACCATTAGCTTTGTTAACCTCATCCTGCTTAGTAGCACCCAACAGGGATCTAAGGTGTCCTCCTTGTAGCTCTTGCCTTCCTCAATGATAACCAAGTCCAAGCCGCATCAAAATCATTGTGATCCTCTTCTTTTTCATCCATAGCAAGGGGGTTCTAACTAGCCTCCATTTCCTCTTCAACCTGGCCCTCCAGGAGGCCCAAATTTTCCCCCTTTTGGTTTTTACCATCCTTTTTGCTAGCCAAGACTACACCATCCTCAGTGTAAGAATGAATTTCAATTTTTTATTCTTTGGGAGGGAACTCTAGAGCGTCATCCTTGACATCCTTAGTAGGGGAGTCCTAGGCATCTTCTTCCTCCTCTTCAACTCATTCCTCATCTTTTTCTTCCTCTTGATTATCCTCATCTTTACCTTCTTCTTCCTCCTTATCATCTTCCATGATGTCATTCATATCCTCTTCCTGCTCGGTATCATCAATATCCCTATCCTCTTTTTCTTGGGCTCTCTCCTCATTACCAGAATCCACCTCCACATTGTCTTCCTCAGCATATCCCTCTCCCTAAGAAAGAGGGTTGTGTTCATTAGCATCATCTCCGCTGACCCTTTCTTTTTCCTCTTCTTTTTTACCATCTTCCTCACTGCTGTCAAAGATTTTGTCTTTATTTTTCTTCCTCTTTTTGCCTTCTTCCTCACTACTTTTTTCCTTGTTTTTCTTCCTCTTCTTGTTAGGTTTAGCCTTTCTATCAACCACTTTGGACTCTTTCCGTTTTCTAGTGACCCTTTTAGGAATTGGGTTCGGGATAATATCTCTGGCATAGTAAAAAATGAGGAGGATCAAACCCTCATACAACACAGGATTACTTGATTTCTTCCTATGCTCCGTTATGCTGCTATTCAGAGAGCTCATAAGAAAGTATGGGAAGTAAATCTACTTATTATGCCTAAAGTGATTATCCAGGACAAAATGCAAGTTGTAGATTTTGGAATAGCACCCGTCAAGCGTGAAGTATCCGATCATAACCTTCAACATTTTAGCCCATAAATCCTTAATTTTAGTAATATCTACATAATCCCCTTTTCCTTTTGTCATGAGAGCTTTTTCATCAGCAATTTTTGGGAAGAGATTAAAAGCTTCAGAACCAAGCCTATGGTTGCCTCTATGGAAATGAGTTCCCTCCAGGGCTAAGCCAGTAATCTCAACCAATAGGGAAAGAGTAAGGGAGAAATATTTTCCCCATATATTGACTTTACCTCTAACCCAGCCATCAATGAACAAGGAAGTTACCTATTTGTCATAGCCGTGGAGATTTTCCATGTACTGAGAGACCCCTCCTTTTCTCAACTTCTTCCATACCTTCCTCTCTTGTCTCCATTTCTCACAGTTGGTGGGCTCCTCTCTCCTTAGACCTCCTCCCATTTTTTTCTTTCTGCTACTTTTTTGGTTTGGCTCCTTACCAGTAAACTTCTTCTCACTACAATGCTTCCTTTTGTTTTCCTGATTACTTAAGATAACCCAGGATCCATATATCATTAACACCGAAATAATTATCCCACACTTCACATTACATGCAACCCTCCTCAAAAAATGTTTCATCCTTGTCATCATGATTTTAAGTGATTTTCCCTTCATTGTGATTTATTTTGTCATAAGTGATTAGACTTATGATCTCGGCATTAAGATTTCCTTCCCCTCTCCATGTTTTGATGATGTCACTTTGGGTACCTTCATTTGCCAACCTATCCGCCATCTTATTACCTTCACGGTAAATATGAGTGATGTTGCATTCCTCAAAGGAGTTGATAATCATTTTGATTTTGTTTATTATATGTGCTATAGTCTAGGAGTTGACTGAATTCCCTTTACTATAGTTAACAATATTAAGGGAGTCACCCTCAAGCCAAAGTTTCGAGCATCCCATATCTTGGCCAACTTAACCACATAGAGAGCTGCCTCAGCTTCTACCACATGGTTGGTTTGAATCCCCAACGGAGAAAAAATAACACCAAGGCAATTTCCTGCCCGGTCTCTTAGGAGGCCTCCTCCTCTAGCCCTTCCAGGGTTTCCTCTAGCAGAACCATCAAAGTTCCTTTTTAACCATCCCAAGGGAGGAGTAGACCACATAACATTCTCTCTAGGATTCAGGTCATTTATGCTCTTCAAGATCTCCATGAAATGGTATTTGTCCTTTTTAAGATTAGGGTTCTATAAGTTGGTATCCTTCTTACCAATACTTCTATAGCTCTCCATAATACTTCTGGAAATAGAGTTAGCAACCAAAAGGGGAGGAGATTTTTTATCTCTAAAAATTATGTTGTTCCTCTCCTTCCATATCTGCTAGGTAAAATGAGGTAAAACAAGTTTCCAGAGATCCTTAGCATTTTTGTCATGAAAGGGGCTATGCCATTGCTGAATAAAGTCCTAGATATTGTAAGGTTTAACCCACTTTAGATTCAGAGACAAAATGATGGAGTCCTAGACCTCTCTAGCAAAGGAGTAATGGATCATTAAGTGGTTACAAGACTCAACTTCTTCACAACACATGATGCATCTATTAGGCATTTGGAACCCTCTTCTCATGAGGTTATCCATAGTAAGGATTTTGTTTTGGACAAGCAACCAAAAAAACATGTTAATTTTAGGGATAAGATATTTATTCCATACCTGAGCATAGAAAGGTTGATCCTCTAAAGGGATGAGAAGAGATGAGACAGAGGCAACGGAGAAATTGCCAGAGATAGCAAGACCCCAAATCAGTTCATCAGGCTCATTTTCTCTAATAAACCAATTGTTTAGTTGTTTATATCACTTCTTTTAGTCTGATGTCCCTCAATCCCAAGTCGATCCATTCTTCATTAATCCATTAGTCACTCACTTTTTCCCCAATCGTCTCTTTACATTCTTGAATCACAGAGTTCCATTCCTCATTCTCTATAAGAGGTTTATCTGAGAGCCATTTGTCATCCCATAATTGAATCTTCCTACCATTTCCCAGCTTCCATCTAGCCCCTTTACTGATTAGGTTCTTACCCTTGGCTTATGTTGTTCCAAACAAATGAGCCCTGGATATCATTTTGAGATTGAAGAATTCCTTCTAGAGAAGTGAGATGGTATTTTCTTTTGATTATATAGCATTCCATTATTTTTCCTCTTCAAATATCCTCTAGCATTGTTTGGCTAGAAGGCCTTATTAGTATTAGTTATGTTTCTGATGCCCAGTCCCCCCAGCTTCTTTGGTTTACAAACCTTCTCCCAAGCCACCAAACTAACTCTCCTTTTCTCTTCCACACTAGTCCATAGGAACTTTTTTTGATTTTTTCAATAAGGTCAATATACTTCAGAGGAAATTTTGAAAAGACTTAGAGCATAAATAGGGAGGTTTTCAAGAGTAGCCTTCATTAGTTGAACTTTTCCAGCTTGGCTAAGAATTGCCCCTTTCCAACCCACCAATTTTTTGTGGAATCTATCAAGAATTTCATTCCAAAAATTGGCCTTCGGTTTCAAACACAGCAGCAAGCCTAAGTAAGGGGCAGGAAGCCTCTCTATCTTACACCCAAGAATGGAGGATATTTTGTTCATTCTACCTTCAGGTGTGCTAAAGAAATAAAGAAATCTTTTCTCCCAGTTAATCCAGTTGACCTGTAGCATTAAACTAAACATTGAGATCTTTTTTAATGTTCCTCGCCTCTTTGACAGTAGATTCCCCCATAAGGATCATGTCATCAAAAAATTGTTCATGAGA